>KK121394.1:152376-170208 GCA_000611955.2 Stegodyphus mimosarum | reverse complement strand
AAAAAATACAAAATATTTTTATTTTTCCAAAATTCCTTTTTTAAAAGGAGTCGAAAGGATTAAAGTTCAACGTGCCCAAAAATCAAAGGAAAATAACAGTACATCTTTTAAAATAAGTTTTTTTAAAAAAAATTCAGCCAAAAAGGTGTTAAGCTCACCTTCCTAAATAAATTCGTATTTAATCGGTTTATTGAAATACGAAATTTATTTTAAGTTAGTAAAATAGCTAAGTGTCTACGCTTCCCGACGATGTAAAAATGAAATGTATAGAGTGAAATCTCGCTTTCCTGTAGCCCATTATGTCTCAAAATGACGCGATTTGGTCACAAAACATAAAATAAAAAAAATTCTAATTCGAATTTCGAAAAAATCGCTTCGAGGTGCACTGGCTCTTGTGTAGATACACCTATGTACCAAATTTCGTGGCCCTGGGTCTATTAGCTTACTCGCAACACGAACGAAAGACACACACACACAGACTCTTTGTTTTATTATATGTAGAGAAGATAACAATGCGTTGCTCGCTTTTCAAATCGCTGAGTATGTTAATCAAAAATTCATTAAATTTGTAAAAAATGTGAAATTAATAAGAAAATGAATGCTATTAATTTCAACAATCGCCCAAAAGGATTTCTTAAGGTCTTTTATGCTGTCGCTGAGTTCGCAGTTTACCAGTGTGATATTGCATTCACCCCTGCTAACCCATTTCTTTTTGTCTCTTTAGCTTTATTAATTAGCATCGCACTTATGCTACGAACAGTTCAACAGCAAAATCACAGAAATTTTAACAGCAGCATATGTTTACAACAGCAATGTGCTGTTAATCGTTGGCGTACTTTTTCCTGGTTTTTTTTTTCCAGTCTTTCCACTGTTTATTTAGTCAAAAATTCATTAAAATTTTATATAACGGGAAACATAAAATTCGAAATTCGTGTTTTCCAGGTGCACATTTTCAGTTGGAGAATTGCGTTGCACAAAATTTGATGGCTTTAGGTACGGTCAATTTTTCAACGTATATACTACATGCACGCAGATTCTTCATTATTTAATTTCTTTAAAAATAATACAGGGCGTTAAGATTTGGTGGCGACAGTTTCAAAAGTGATTCGTAGTTTATAGCGGGCAACGCAAAATCTCATATTGAGAATAATATCCTGTTCGGGTAACGCCGTTTCACGCTAAAAAATTCAAGATTTGGGTTTTCAAGTGCGCATTTGGATGTTTTCAAAATTTGATGGCTCTAGATGCTGTCGTTTTTCCAGAATTCAAGGGACATACATACATACATATATACATGCAGTGTCTTCATTATTTATTTTTTTAAATAATACATCGCAATAACATTTGGTGGCAAGGATTTATATATACATGCAGTTTCTTCATTATTTATTTTTTTAAATAATACATCGCAATAACATTTGGTGGCAAGGATTTATATATACATGCAGTTCCTTCATTATTTATTTTTTTAAATAATACATCGCAATAACATTTGGTGGCAAGGATTTTGGTGGCTCAGACTAATAGCACCTCTGATGTTAATAACCTAGCATAACGTAACTAAGATCTGTTTCTAGAAGCTTCCAGAGTATCGTCAGATTCAATAAAATATGCCCGCATATTTAATTAAACCTAGTAGACGGCATTAAACCCACTAGACGGCAATATATTCGATTCTACTTAAACTATTTACATAACATCAGTATGTGCGCCCACCAGCGGCCGAGCGGTAAAGACGCTGAACACTGGTAGTTAGGTCCGAGGTTCGAATCCCGCGAACGGGCTGGCTGCATGGGCGTTTTCGTGGTTTTCCCCATGTGTAACGTGTATACGAGCCAGTTTCCCTTAGAAAGTCCTCCACGAAGGAATCCCTCCCTTTAGGCAGATAGCCCTCGTGTACTTTGCCATAATTGCATAACCTAACCTAACCTAACACCAGTATGTATGTACAGACATTTGAATAGGCTTCAAATCAATAAATCACTTAAGCGTTTTCGACTAAGATTTTTACCTTAATTAAGAACTATACAAAATAAATCTCAAATTGATTAAAAACTACGGTAGAATGAACAGAATGGAACAAAAATAATAATAATAAAAAAAATAAATATAAAAATTTTAAATTACCTCCGAAGGGGCGTTTTTTTAACCTTTTGTGTGTTACCTTTATTTATAGAATATCACGTTCTGCGCAATTAAAGCATCAAATTCCATTCAAGAGAAATTTTGCAAAATAATTTTAAATTGAGCATGTCTTTAGAATTTCCGATACACAGTCTCGTGCGCTGGAAATAAAAATAATTTTTCTGCACAACTTTGCCATTGCTCGCTTTGAAATCCTTGAGTTTGTTCATCAAAATTTCGTTAAAATTTTACAAAATATGAAATCGATCATAAAACAAATTCCAAATTTCAAATTTGGACTTCCAGATGCCCACATTCGCAGTAGGATTACGTCATTCAAAATTGGATGGCTCTAGATACCGTCGTTTTATCACAATGGGAGAAACATACATACAGTTATGCAAATACTTCATTATTTAATTTCTTTAAATATAATACAGGGCGATAACATTTAGTGGCAAGAATTTGAAAGATGTGAATCAACGCAAAAACTTTTAGTGAATCAACGCAAAATACATAGTCCTTCTGGGCAAATTGCCCCTTTGGACTAATAATAGATTAAGTAAATAAAAACAAACAAGTTTTTTCGTTTTCATTTGATCGTCATATATGATGAAAGCCGAAGGCTTTAAAACCGTTCAAGAGACACTCCATTGTATTACAGCATAGAGAAAAACACAATTTAATGTTATTTATTTAAAAGCTATTTTTATCCACTTACTCCATTCGCGACCATTTACTACGAGAGATCAGTAAATTCCACGATACTTTAAAAAACTGGATTCGGCAACTGCATTTAGTTATCTCTGCAGATCGTGATCCTGCTTCTCTTTGATTTAGGTTTCATTTACTTAAGAGGTTTTATTCATCTCTAGCGTATCTCCTTGTTTATTTAAAGAGCTTCGCGTAAGACTAACATATCACCAATGGCATGTATTTTCAAAAGCTTTCCTTTCTTAACGATAGGTTTTAAGCATATTTTTATTTTTACTTTCCTTCGAATAAAATAATAGTTTAACTGCACAAAATGTGAACACTTTTTCTTCTCCATAGGTTCCCAACGGAGCAGGTATTGACCCAATGAGGAGGATGGAATTTGTAAAGGGTCAGTGATCAAATAGGGGTCGACTGGGGGTCGCTAGTCGAGTATACACCGGCAACTGATCGCTATAATCGAGATCCCATTGATAACAAAATATAATGTAGTAACAACATTGATAATTCTTGTCTATTGCAGTGATTCTCAACCACTGTGCCTCGGCACTTTTGTTTGCAGTCAAATTCTTTAATTGTGCCTTCAGATGTTTTTAAAATTATTAATTATACTCTGAGAAAACAAATTCCGGAACCAAATCATTCGGCCATTTTATAGAAATACACTAAGGGTATTCGTGGTATATTTAAATTATCCTTTCGTGAACAGATGGAAGCACATCACGGAAGTCAAACTTACCAGATCGTGTGCTTCGCCTAACGCGGAGTTGGCTACGCCCGATTGGAAATTCAACTACTTTATTCAAATCGATTTACACTGGTGTGCAAAAATTAAGGACGAAGTCGAAAAATTAGCATATCAGCTGAAGAAGAGGCAGAGCGGACAGAAAGACCAATCAGGAGATTAAGTAAGGTGATGTACGGTAGCACATGCGCAGATATGCAGGTAGACGCAATGGGGGAGTGTCTGAGTAGTATAAAGCATGTTGTCGGTGTAAGATCAGTATTTCTGGCAAAGAGATTGCACGCCGTATAGGAGTTAAAATCACACCGAGTTGCTGCCTCAGCCAGAAGTGCCGAATAATCTATCTGTTAGACGACATCTGGATGCTTTTACCCGAGGTCGAATCATTGGGAAGTTGGAGGAAGGCCGCAGTGTGACAAGTGTGGCTGCAGAGTTCGGAATTGCTCACAGCATAGTTTCACGACTTTGGAGACAATTTCAAACTACAGGAACAGCTATCCGGGGGTTTAGTAGTGGTCGTCCACGAGAAACCACCCCCTCAGATGACCGGCATATTGCTTTACAGGCCAGAAGAAACAGGCGGCAAACAGCGGGAGAAATCGCTAGACACACGACACAGGCGACTGGACGACCGATATCGCGTTTTACCGTGGCCAGAAGACTGCACGGTGGTGGTCTCTTTGCACGACGCCCTGTACGGTGTGTACCTCTAAGGCCTGCCCATCGGAGAAGGCGTTCTCTGTGGTGCCGGGAACACCGGAATTGGAGAGACAATGAATGGGGACGAGTACCCTTTACAGATGAGAGCAGATTTAGTCTGAGTTGCGATTCTAGACACATACACATCTGGACAGAGCGGGGAACACGCAATAACCCCTGCAACGTCATCAAAAGGGACTGTTTTGGAGGTCGCGGATTTCTCGTTCGAGCAGACATAATGCTTGGTAGCCGGACCGACCTTCATATCTGCCAAGGAGGTTCGTCACCTGGGACTGCTATTGTAACGAGGTTCTTCTTCCTTACATGCGTCTTTTCACAAGGGCTATGGGTCCTCAGTTCTTCTTCATGGACGACAACGCTCCACCTCATCGCACAGTTACTGTCGAAGAGCTGTTGGAGAGTGAAGATAGTGTTACGAAATGTCCAGGCGCGGTAAGATAGCTTCCCCGCAAAGCAGGTTTAGGGTTGCCATAAAATGGTAAGGAAAGGCAGGGTTGCCACATTTGGCGAGAAATCGCCCATTTGGCGACAAAATTGGCGGTATGCTATAGACGCATGGAGAACCTTCTAGAACGAATTCTTCCTGGTTTAGCCCAGAACGTTCTCGAATACAAGCCAAAAGGTAGATCGTATATATCAGGTAGATCGAGAGATAGACATCAGGCATGCTAAAGGAGGGCTGATTGTGATAATTCAAGAGTTCCATGAGCTCCATTTCTCATTACCTAAAATAATACTTCCACAACTGTCGGCTGAAGAAGCTTCAGCTATCACTTTCATTCTAAGCAATTCACGACCAGTCCCGGTTATCTCCACCTAATTCTAAGTATCGCTTCTTGAGACATTATCCCAATTTAGTAATAGACTCATAAGCGAAGATTTCAACGTGAACCATAGCGAGTGGAACTGCTGTAATAACATGTATCTTGCAAATGCAATTAATCGTTTTGCCAAACATATCAAAATGCCATGTTATACTGTTTTCAGTTTTAGTAAAACATTTAAAATTAGGCGAGAAAACAATGTTACATAGTTTGATTTAGATTTTCAGTAACTCGACTTTTAACTTACATTATAATACACGTCTGGACTTACAACTGGACACGAATCGAATTTGAGTGGATAAGACGCAGAACTCACATTTTCAAGAGCAAAAATTGTTCGCAGGACTATTTTTTGCTTCATAACATCTAAGACGAAGTAAACTCACTTTTTCGTCTAATTTAAATTTTACATCTGCAAGTTCTTTTCCAATGAGGAATGGCGAATAAAGAATGTTGGTACAGAATTGGTCAAATAACTTTCAGAAATATTATGAACAGTTAACAACCAATGTTTTGCCTTACCCTATTTTAAATACTGTGAAAGTGCATATTTCTATATTTTTGATTATATTTTGATTAAATTAGTTGCTAATTTGAAGGAATTTTTTTCAACATTTAATCTTAGCATTCGGTTAATGTTATTAAAAATGCCATGGAAAAACCTGATCAGATTAAACGGCACCTACTGCAGCTTACATATATCGTGTCATGAATAGCTATGAAGACACATGATTGGGAATAACAGAGAATCAATCAATTTTTGTACGACATTTTGCAATTGAATGCAACTAGGGGAGATTGGATATCCCAGCTGAAAACCCCCGTATTAGGCAGGGGGATATAATCCACCCTAGTAGCCACCTTGGAGATAAAACAAATTCAGCTTAACGGAACCGCGAGCCCCCAATCCGGAGTCCTACGGTCCTTTAAAACATCTCCAAAATTCACACCGCCGAACAGGGTTCAAGGGATCACCACTATCCCGTCTCTGTCTCGACGATATTTGGAGTCTGATTGTCATCAATACGCTGCCAACCAGTAATACGCGGGCTGCTTTATTTTAAGGAACAGGTTTTACGATAATAGGCCCAGCTAAGCCAATTAAGTTTCTTCTCAAGTGATCTCCCAGATTGGACGTGTAAAACCGCAAGGCTCGTGTTTTTGTCCCTCGGTGCCGAGATTGCCAAGACAAAGAACTTTGCACAAGAAACAAATCGAGACAGTTCAATAAATGACTGGTGGGGGCAAAATAAGCAGCAACAATGCACAACAATCCAGGAATTTTTCTTTCTTAGATTTCCACTTTCTTAGATTCCCACGGCGGGAAAATCTTACCTACTGGAACGGCGGTAAGGGGTCATCACCGCAGGTTTTAACCGTTCGATAGAAGTACTGAAATAACAAAGGTAAAACAATTTTAAATGCCATACATTGGCACAAATATGTACTTTATATATAATTTATAGTTAATATGACATGCTAATTTATTGACTTTTTAAAATACTGTAAATGTATCGAGTACATGGCGATCAATTGGATCATACTACAATTACTCAAATAACTCATTTATTTGACATAAGAATTGATTTCAAATAAATGGTTTCACAAATTAAAACTAACGTTAACTAAAATAAAACGCAATTTATAAAATAATATTTTTTTATATACTTACTCGGAGGATGATTCACTCTCTAAATCCAGAAATGAGAAATGTTCTTTGATGTTTCAGTTATATTATTATATGTTTATCTGAATGGAATATGTAAAGCATTTTGTTTCATTTCTATTTACTGTTTAAAATGTTAGAGATTACACATAACGTATTAAGAATTAACGCAGTTGACACAAAAATAATTTTTAACAATTTTTCCAGTGCATTTTCTGCACACAACTTTGAAACAAGATGCAGAATATTCTTGAGATTTGTTTCCATTACATCTCGGTACTTGACACTTTTTTCTCTTTATATCCATTTTCTTTTCATGTGTTTTTTCTGAAGACTCAGGAAGGATCTTTGGAAGTTTTGAAGCCATATGCACCAGTCTTAACTCCTTTTCTAATTTCAGTAGAAAATCTCTCCCGTTAATGGTGTTTCCTGTTACACTTTTATAAATTATCTAGGCGTTGAAAGCTGCGTGATCCAAAATATTGAAAAAGATATGCACAGGCCATCGTCTAGAAGCCGATTTAACTGAATATTTTCGGCACATCTGATCGCGAATATCCGCACCATACTTTTCTTGAGACTGTCTTCAGTTTTTACAGTAGAATGCAATGAGCTCAGTAGAAAAACTCTTTTGTTGCTTTCGCCTTGATAGATGGTAAGTGTGATATTATCATGTTCTACTACTGTTGATGAATAAAAATCCCTAGGCATATTTTTCAAAGATATAGGAATTTCTCTTCTGTTCTCTTTCATTGTGAAGACCATAGTTGTATTTTTGATTTTAGCATTTCTGCTAATTTAATGCTAGTAAAATAGTTATCCGTGGTAATATTTCTCCCTTTGTTTAGATGTGGCTCCGTTAATTTTATGACATTTTCAGACAAACGTAATTGAGGATTTGCAGTTTCATCTTTTCCTAGACAAGGAAATCCATTCAAGAGGTATTTAGCCTCAACGTCGACAGATAACCAAAATTTTATTCCAAATTTGCCAGGTTTATTAGGCATGTATTGTGTAAATATCTACATCTAGCTTTAGATTTTAGATGGGAATAATTGTTCATCAACTGAAATATTTTGTCCTGGCCGGTAGCACAAATTTATTGCATTTAGCAATAAATTTGTTCCACATGTCTGATGCAAGAGCAAATTTATCAGTCTGTAATCGAATAGATCTTCTTGTCTTTTCATCGAACCTTAAAAATCGTCTTATTTCTTTGAATTTATCTCTTCATATAGTTCTTTGCAAAATGGTATTCCCCACGCTTTGGGCCACAAGGAATATAAATCTAAGCCCTTTGCTCCTATTACTCCTCGAACATACAATACAGCGACAAAAGCATATAACTCAGCCAGAGATAATTTCCAGTCTTTATTTCCAAGTTGCCGATGAGCTTCGGATTCCGTACATCTTTTTATATGTAGCAAGATACAATCATCAATAAAAAGCTTGAAAACACTAGACACTTTGTCCTCAGAAACACGACTCTTTGCAAAAGATGTTTGTCCTGCTGTTTCTTTTAGAACATTATAAGGAGGAACACGGCCGCAGACTGAAATTTTGGAATTTATTTCATTCCATGTAGTGTTAATCAGGAACTGTAAACACAGTTTTGCAAATACTCTGTTCCGTTTGTGTCCGTTTATTGCCCGTGAGTTCTTCTTCGTTTACTTCGCTGCCCTCGGATTCTATAATAGTTTGTGTCTCAGTTTCTACAGAAAAATTATCAATTTCACCTCTGTCAGACTCATTTTCAGTTAGCTCTTGCAACAATTTTTTAATTTCTTCATCCGTAAGACCTCTTTTCCGCTTATTAGATATATTTTGTAAAAGTTAAAAAAAGTAGAAAAATATCAGACTATCAGAAAATGATAGGGAAAATATTTTAGCATAAGATCCTCACAGTGTAAAGGAAAGGTGATAATGAACTTGACGGCAGAATTCATATGTACCGAAATACTGATTTGGGATTACCAAGAAAACATCTGTCCTAACTGCTATCACCTGAAGTAAGTAAGCTGAAGTAAAAAACTTGAAAATACATCTGTAAATTAAACTATTTCTGAAACGAAATGTAAGCATAAAAAAACCTGCATCTGCCTTCCTTGCAGTATTTCTTCAAACAAATACATAATTGCAAACAAAGGAACAACAACTTTTGTAGACATTACAAAGTAGTGAGACCACTCAGGTTTTTATCCCTCTGGGAGGTAGTATGAATGCAATCGAAAAATCCTTATCAGTGAATTTTTTTCACGGGTTAATTGATAATGCCTCGAGCAGAAAGAGGGATAAAAGTAAAGGGGTCGTTCTAGGAATACATACCAATATTTCAAAAACTAACAAACCTAGAATGCTGAAATTTTTTTTACAAATATTTGTTATCTATTTAGGAAAAGTCAAAAAATTCCAAACGATTTCTTCCAATAAAACAAAAGTAATCGATGGTCAAAAGCGTTGAGGGTCAAAAGGACCCCTACCGCCGTTCTAGTGTTAAGCGGGTGAATTGGCAGCCAGTCGAATATAAACACTTTCAAGTGTTATATTTGACAGGCTACGCAATGTTATTGATTCTGCAAATAATGCAATGTTATTTATTCGGATACGGAATGCTATGTGCAAAATGGTGAAGCACTTACATATCAGAGGGTCATTGACAAAGAACTTCTAGGAGTTCCTTGAAGAACTAGGAGAGTTAGAGCTAGAAGTCCTTCGGTACTGGGCGCCTGCATATAATATGCAGCCTTCCCGAATTTACGTGGCAGCGACTGCACGAAAAGACCAAAGGACGCAAATGTTTTCGGGAATGTTAAATGAGATTGGCAGTTTTATGCCTTCTGTGTAATTTGAAATCGATCTAATAAAAGTTATATCGTTTTTTTTTCTTTATTTTACGCACTTAGTTTGGATTTTACAAAATAAATTTTTTTTTAATGAAGCTTTACATAACGTTGCCATCTAGTTAGATTTCGTGCCAACGTTTATATTTGGTGCTAAGCGGGGTCCGATTAACAAAAAAGTACCTTTTTCTCAGTAATAGAAAGTAAAGTAAAGTAAAGGATTCAAAATTTCGAAATTTAAATATGCAGGAGATTTTTAATTAAGAACTAATTTTATTAAAAATTAAAATATGAGTGCATAATTTCACCTTTTCATTTATCAGAAATTTTTTTTTTGTGGAGGGGGGAACAAATTTCATTTTTCGATAAATAATGTTTTCAACCGATAACGAGAAGGACGATAAGTACAAGTAAATTGAAAAAAGAATCTTGTTGTCGCCCGGCTAGCTCAGTCGGTAGAGCACGAGACTCTTAATCTCGGGGTCGTGTGTTCGAGCCCCACGTTGGGCGCTTAAAATTTCTTTTTCTCAAATTTTACTGGATGTCAGTTTACTTAACCACTAGTACAATAGATATATATATATATACACATTGTTCTTTAATTTAGTATTGTTTTTGTCAACATTTTCGCAGCACTTATCTCAAATTACTAACATTTTCTTTTCCATATTCAATCTGAAAATAATCTATCGCTGCTTTCTAACACTTCTTCGATTTTCTTGAAATATTTTTCACAAGCGTATTTATTATTATTCCACAGGATTATTTTTCCCCCGAAATTTCATAAGATTTTTTATTTTTTAGTTTGATACTAAATTTTCTCACATATCCTCGGTTAATGGTCGATCTAATAATAGCACTGTTTCTATCTTTAAAACACCGAATGACTTGAAAAATAATTTTTAAAATCATGATTCCTGGAAATTTCTAAAATCATTTGCCAAACTTTTGCTTTATTTCAAAATCTTTGGCTTTTTCTTTTGAAACTGTGATAGATTTGTAGAGTGATAGGTCAAAAGATTTAACCCGCTATTATTAGTAGCCCAATGATTTTAAGTGATGACAACATCGAACGTCTTATTCAAAGAGAAATTTAAATGAACTGCATGTAAATTTACGGTATCTAATAGACTAAAAGGAGTTCGCAAAAAAAAAAAATGAATAAATAAAATAAAATAAGGCGTTATTTAAAAAATATAAAACAGTTAATGATTTAACAGAAGAAAAATCATTTAATACACAATTTCGTTAGACAAGAGATTAAAAAATTTTCTTTAAAAAATTCTTATACAATTTTGTATCAGAAAAATAAAGTGTGAGACGTTTTGATAAATTTATAAAGTTAATGGGGTATACTTTTGACAGTGCAAAATTCGATTCAGATTTCCTTTTTTGAATGCCCAAGCTTTTTATTATTCATGATATAAAATTGTAAATGAAATTTTTAAAATGTTCATAATTTTTTAATAGCTTATCTCAGTCAAACTATATATACGATAATTATTTTTATTCTTTTAGTTCGTTAATTATATTATAGTTTTAAATAAAAGCTTATTTTACATTTTAAAAAATTCTGATGTGTACACCACATGACTTCCTTGTACAGAATATTAAATTGCAACGCATTTTGCACTTCATTTACTTATTGCAGTTTCACTTATTGCATTTAATTAAATCTACTTTGTCGATAGCGCATAAACCACAACAGAATAAATGCACTCTTTAAAATTCACTGTATTTATTTACCTTATTACCTTACACTGTATTTATTTGCCTTTAGTCCAAAGGGATTTGAATCCCGAAGGACTATTACTTTCGTTTTGGCATTTTGCGTCGTTTCACTTTTCAATTTACTGCTTATTTTATTTTATTTTATTTTATTTGACGTAGCTTTCGCTTCAAAAATCGTCTGCGTTGTAAGGGGAAAATAAAAAGGAATTTTAATTACAATTCTAAATAAATAGCCAAATAAATGGGAAATTCGTAACAATATTCTCTAAAACTCTCGAATTTTTCATTAATAAACACAAAGATTTCAAAGCCAGCAATATCAACGTTGTACAGAAAAACATTTTTATCTCCAGCGCCTGAGAGTGTGTACCGAAATTTCTAAAGATCTGCTCAATTTAAAATTATTTTGCGATGTTGCTGTTGAATTGAATTTTATGGTTTAAGTGCGAAGAACATGGTATTTAATAAATAAAGGTAACACACAAAATGTTAAATAAACGCCTCTTTGAACGTAATTAAAATCTGAAACCTTTCAGATTTTCTTTTTTTAATATTTTAGCGACACTCTGGCGCTAGGTTCATTTAACAGCGTTACATCTCATTCATTTTATAACTCGGAATGCACAAAAATAATGTATATCATCTGAAGAATTATCTAATTGTTGCCACATGTTCTATTCAATTAGTATAATAAATCTAAAATGATGTATAAAAGAAATTAAACCAAAAAGAAAGAAAGAAAAACAAAACAAAAGAAAAACCAAAAAAACAGTTTTGCACAGACTCAGTGTTTCTCATTCAACTAATTCAGATCTCCCTTCGCGAGAAGACAAAAATACATAAAAACTCAATATATCTATATTAAAAATTATGAAGTAAATCTTAAACACTTATTTCCTCGAAGAAATTCCGGAATTGATTAAGCATGATTTAATTCGCAATAGTAAAACAAGGCGTTATCTTTGTTGTTGCGAAGCTTAGTTTTCCTAGATTGGCAACAAGTCCACTATTCTGCTAAGTTTCAAATGTAAACAAATATGACCGCTATGTACAAATAGGTAATTCGTTTTATAATTTTCATGAAAAGTAAGAAATTAAATGTTACTATTTTTATGTATTGTAAAGGTGTTAAATAAAGTAATGCTTTTCTTTACGTGTTAATTATTATTCATTTTAAAGTTTTGTGAACTGTTATGAATATAATTTGTACATTTGATCAGGATAAACCGCTCTGTTGTTAAAAATTGTTTGCATAAACTTACAAATTGCTGGGCAGTATAGCGATAAAAGTAAGTAAAATATTTACATAATCGAATATGTGGAAAGACATATCCAAAAATTTATATAGGTATATTTCTGTAAATCAGCTTAATTCAAGGGAATTTTTTTGAGATTCATAAATATGAAACACACATAAACTGAAATCGTTAAATTCATATAAATCTGACTTATTTAAAAATATTTTTAAAATTTTAAATTTGAATTATTTGAAAAAATATGGGAATTTCTCTTTTAGCGTATTTCATCTTAGAGGTGAAGTATTTAAGCATACTAAAATAAAATAACTTCCTTTCCTATGTCTTAAACTTTGTATATGAAATGATTCTTTAATAAATTATGAAAATATTGTGAATAAATCAGAAATATCACTTCTTAAAGGAAAAATTGGAAAGTACACCCAACAGGTTGCTAATAAAACTCAAACAAATCTTTGAAATATCTATTCTTACATCATTTGATGTAAGAATAAATACATCATTTTTAATGGCTTTAATGTAATACACATGCATTTAGATTTCAAACTATTTCTTAATAATTTTCTGTACATAGTAAATTATCTTTATTACTTTAAAACAAAAATTTAACAACAGCGAAGCATTTCATTATAAATTTAACATATTGTTACCGATTTCGTATTTATTTAGCTATCTATATATAGAATTTATATTTAGAATTGTAATTAAAATTGCTTTATTTTCCCGTGCAACGCAGACGATTTTTGAAGAGAAAGATACGTTGGAAAAGTAAAAATGAAAAAAAAGCGTGCATTTAATATTTATTAAATAAATATCTCGTTATTGCTGTTGCCATCCACAAAAATCGAGAAAATAGGTTTTAGCAGAATATTCTAGTCAATGATTAAAAAGCTTATAAAAGCCGAATTAAAACACCTCAGCTCAGTTGTAGCTGTTTTAAGGGAACTGTTTGTTTACTTAATACTGTTATTAATGCAGTGAATTGTGTGTGAGACAGAATTAGTTTCTCTGTTTTGAATGAAGTTCTGTTTAACGTTTGAGATATTGTGATATTGTACGAATATCTCTGAGGAAATATTTCAGTATTTTGTTTTATTTCTTGTAAAAAGAATAAATTTTATTAACTTTTTAACGACTTGTGCATTCAATCCATTACGAACCCTTACGCACGCAACAATATTTTTACTGGAAAATGCATGCACGGAACAGCTTAGAAACACATATGTTTCACTGCCGTAATGCGATGTTTTGACAGACCAAACATGGACGCCGCTTGTGAGGTAAGGCTTCATTCCACGATAGTGGAGGAAACTGCAAACGCTCCTCCTTCTATTCTAGATAACTTCCTTGGCATACTTTCGACAATGTTAACGGAAATCAACAGTGTTATACCTCCTGTGTAATCACAAATTAATATAGTAAAATTTATGTTTTACTCATTTTTATTTTTTAATATTTATTTTGGATTTAGTAAAATAACCCCCTTTTTTTTTTTCCGCCAGGAGCATAACGTATTGATAGGTTTGTTGAAATCTTGTTAAATTACCAACACTTACTCCTGGAGCTAGATGGTTCCCAATTAGCAGAAAAGTACGCTTTTCCCCAAAAGAGAAACTACCTAAAAAGTGTTCAAAAGTTCAGAACTAATTTTATTTAAAATTAAAGTATCAGTGCATAATCTGACTTTTTCATGTATCAGATTGTTTTTTTTTTCTTTTTCTTTTTGGAAATAAAATTTCAGAATTATTTAGGTTAATAATGTTTTCAACAGATAGTAACGTAAAAGATGATAAGTGTCAGTAAATTAAAAGAAAAGGCTTAAAAAAAAGGCAGTCGGTAGAGCACGATACTCTAGGAGTCGTAGGTTCGAGTTGGGCGGACAGTTATTATTTCACTGTTTCTTATTTAGCCAGTTCAGTTCTATGTAAATATAGTTACTTAATTTTGCAATTTTATTGTACACTTTCAAAATTTTCCATAGCATTCATAACACTTTACTAGTATTTTTTATATGATTTTATTTAATTTACTTCTCAATTGACTTCCTTGTGTTTGGATTTTTTTTTTTTTTTTTGGCTCGAACTTAAAAGAAATTTAAGCTTATCTTCTAGTACTTATCGGATTTTCTAGAACTTTTTGTGACAAGTGGTAGTTATGTTAAGATACTATATTATTCTAATGGAATTATTATTTTTTTCAAAATTTTACAATGCATTTTTTAAATTTGGAATTAAATTTTGTTCACCTATTTTTGTGTTTAATCGCTATTTTTGTGAAAATTGTTCGAAATTTTAAAAATAATTTGCCAAATTTTTGCGAGTTTTTAGTCCAAAGAGGCTTTGTCCTGAAGGACTATTGTTTCCGTTTTGCGATTTTGCGTTGAATTACTCTGAATGTCCGTTTCACTTTTGAAATTGTTGCCACCAATATTACCGCCTTGTATTACATTTGAAGAAATTAAATAATGAAGAATCTGCATAAATGCATGTATATTTCTCGCATTGTGATAAAACAACGGTACCTAGAGCCATCCAATTTTGAATGATTTAATCCTGCTGCGAATATGGGCATCTGGAAGTCCAAATTTGAAATTTATTTTATTATCGATTTTATATCTTGTAAAACTTTAACGAATTTTTAATTAACAAACTCCAGGATTTGAAAGCAAGCCGTGGCAACCTTATACGAAAAAAACTTTTATCTCCAGTGCGCGAGACTGTCTACAGGAAATACTCAAGATATGCTCTTTTTAAATATTTTGTGATATTGCTGTTCAGTTGAACTTTAGAGTTTATGAGCGAAGACCATGATGTTTAATAAATAAAGGTAACAAACAAACCGTTAAAAAAACGCCCCTTCGGGTGTCATATAAAATCGGAAAGCTTTCAGAATTTTCTTTTCCATTATTTTCTTATTTTTCCATTATTTTATTCATTTAAATGTGTTTAGTATCCATTGGTCTGTATTACTAGAGTTGCACACGATAAGAGCATATCGCCCAGTTCTTTGGCTAATAAAGGAGAATCTACGCGTTGTTGTCCATCAAAATATTACGGGCGTTTTCTATTTGCTAGCCAAATAAAGGTTTAACCAAATACAATGCATTTTCTGCAACGTAACGATTATTAACTTGCAAAACATCTGGATCAAGATTTTTGAAACATTTTTGCCCAATGCTTCCTTTCACCACTGTTAGAAATTCGTTCCCACCCTCCTTCTCGAAATATGAAAAATTCGTGTGCATTTAGTTAGATTATTTAACATGTTTTATAAATAAAACAGCAGAAAGTACAATAAACGTTGATAAATACAAGAGCTCGAATAAAAGTAGCTTGTTTTATATTCATAAACTAAAACTAAATGCTGAAACGCTAAATAAAAAGTTTACAGCATTCCTCCCCTGAAAATATTAAATTCCTCACAAGGGGAGCCAGGTATATTCCAATAACCTCAGAGATCACGCGATTTCTGTATAGCTAATGTAAACAAGCAATATGGATGACCTCAGAGATCACGTGATTTGAGTATAGCTAATGTAAACAAACAAGATCATTCTTCCTCTTCTCTTTCGGAATAGATCTGGTTGAGAACATCTGATCTAGATATTCAGTTTGCTACGGTAATGGCGCCATCTAATGACGAGAGTTGTAATCACCGTACTTTGTGCTGGCTAGTATTGAACAGGAGACTTTTTCTTCAGAAGGCGAGTTCTTTAACGGCTGAAAGTAATAAAACCTTTCGTTGAGTACGCATACTAAATATATCTTGTTTTTTCTACCAGCAAAGGAGATTTCTACAGCATTTAAAACACTAAGTTGAATGTTTATAAAACGTTTTCTGTAGAAAACTGTAGCAAAATCCTTTTTCAGGAATTTAATCAACAAAGATAGGTTAATTAATTATGAAGAAGGATAGAAGTGCTCTCTGCTTTCTTTATCAAAAAACGTATTAACAGTTATGGAATGTAAAATCCCTTAAATTAAACTTTCTTTTAAGATTTCAATTATATGATAATACAGCTATAAAAGAAACCAAAAAATGTCTTTACGTATCCTTCTTGCAACTTTTCTGCTTGAAATAGATAAACGTTTAGAACTTGAATTAAACTGTGACTTTATAGAATGAGTAAATTTTACACCGCTTAAAGAACAATAGTTTAGATTTGGTAGACACGCATGCGCTAGAATCTAATTCTCAGTGCAACCATCACGCACGTTAAGAATTATAAAAATTAAATGTAAGTAAGACGAATCTTATACAACACTTCTGTGAAATGAAACTGGACAAACGGAAATGCATTTTGCACACTTCACCAGTTGTTTTTCTTGCATAGGAAAAAAATTCAAAGATAACCGTTAAAAATGGTCTAAATTATAGTTTTGCGTATCAGTCAGATTTAACATCCTAGCTTCGACTACAAAAGCGTCAAAACGAGTTATCGCGACAGCTAGCCTCAACAGGCGCCATTTTACGGTCAATAGTAAAAGCAATGTGCAACTCTAAAAGGTTGAAGAATCGCTAACTTGGAAACATCAGCTGGCTTAAAGCTGCTTTTTATTCTTGTCTATCTACTGAGTCATGTATTTAAAAGTATCCTAACTGTATCATTTCAGCTTTCACTTATGCAGCAAAGGTCTCATTTTATGGTTAATAGCCGCATAAGAGCAACCCCCAAAAGTAACTGGCACTTTCCAAGCATTTTTACAATCTCATGATTTCATCATGAGCTGTAGTTAAGAAACCTCAATACACCAGTTTCATTTCACAAAAATGATATTCACACAAAAACTCTTAAATGGGCAATTTATTCTGACACAAGTCAAGAAGTACAGAATAGCCTAAACTTAAAATTTTAGTTCCAGGAAATTAATACTTTTATTGTAAGAAGACATTACCTAAGTAACCCAAGACGTCACAAAACGGTCCGATTGGTTGCAAAAAGGTCGTGGTAACTTTTACATTTGTCGTGTCTTCAGTGCCTGGCGAAGACGCAAAAAATTTGACGTCGCATTATGGCAACTTTTCAATGTCGATGAAACGTTGTCAAATAACTAATTTCAGAAGCGACCATTCTAGTTTTCCCCATGTTTCATTAGTGCTAAATTTTGAATGAGAACTTACAATTTTTGTCTTTTTAAGAAGCTGGGTTCTCCTGAAGATCCAGTTTGCGATTTTTTATTAATTTATTTTATCTAAATATATTAATAAAATA
>KK121394.1:129888-147233 GCA_000611955.2 Stegodyphus mimosarum | reverse complement strand
TTAATCTCCCGTTCTACTGAGCCGATTGACGAAATTCAACTTGCATTTTTCATATCTCGAAAGCGCGACTTAGGATATGTATTGGATTTTTATATAGCATTGTTCTAATATGGGTATTTTGACACAAAATCGGACTTTTTCTGAAATGACATGCCGATGTTTTTCCATATTTCGATTCTACGACTCAAACTATGCCAAACTGCCAAGTTCTGTGAAAATCGCATGAGTAGTTTTTAAAAAATTAGCTCCTCAATGTTAATTGAATTAGGTATATATTTATTAACCTTTCTTTTTTATTTCTTTCACATTTCGAAATTTAGATTCATTCCAAATTAATTCGTCCACTTTTTATGATTTATTTTTAAAATTTGTATTTTTAAATAATTTTTATAAATTTTTCGAAAAACATTTTGAATTATAATCTGTTTAACATCATCTTAAAGTAGATGTTTCTAGACACACCTGCAAAAAATTAGAGTTTTTTATTCAAAATTTACGAAGATATACGGGATTTTATATACCGGCGCTTTTTGAAATTTAGCATATTTGTTGAAAACGATAATGACATCAAATGTGTTTTAGGCATTTTGTTAGAATTATTTGAAAGTAGGAACTGTATGACGTTTTTCCTCGCTCTTGCACAGTGTAAAAAGAGAAAGGAAAACAGTTTGTCATATATTAAGAAGTTCGCCAAATGAATTATGCCTTGGCGTAAACTGAAATAAAATGCGCCAAGATAAATTATTGAATTTCTCAGTTAATTTTGCACCAAATCTCATAAAAAGTAATATTTAGACTCTTATTTGAGTAGTAGAATCGCAATATGGAAAACAATTCGTATGTGATTTCAGAAAATATCCGATTTTCTGACAAAATACCTATGTTAAAATAATGCTATATATATAAATCTAATATATATCCGAAGTCGCAATTTCTAGACATGGAAAACGCAATCTGAATTTCGTTAATCGGCTCAGTAGAACGGGAGATATATGTACGAAGATAGAACTATCTTCTTCTTCTTCTTCTTCTTTTTTTTTTAAGTGTACGTTATATACAGATTGAAAATAATTTTATGTATTTCACAAGGATTCTACACAATATGTGATTTATTTGTGCATATATGTCTTTTGAATTTTATCTAATGAATAGGGATCTGTAAAATAAATGTGGTAATTTAGAACATTTCATTTTTGTATCTTGGAGGTCTTAATTTGCCTTCAGTTAATTTCTCTTTGACACTTACGGAAGAAAATTTTTACAGTTTCTTGAATTAAACTACGCAGTCAGCTCTAAGTATAAAAATTATAACAAAAGCATCGACGTTTTGAATTACAGTTATCCATATACTCCATTTTAAGCTCAAAACTTTAATCAAAATTAGAAACTAAAGGAGGAAAAGGATTGTTATAATAATAACGGTTCCTTATCAAATACTAAAACATTTTAATGTTTAGAAACAGACATGAAATAGTAGGAGTCACAAAAATGATCATTTTTATTGGATAGGCTTAAAACGAATTCGCGATGGGTTGCATGTCGAAACACAGATATTTGAAACAAAACAATTAAAAATGTAATTAATTAACACTCATTTTTATAAAATTTTTAAAGGAATCGAAAGTACTAAATGCCATTACTGTCCCAAACAGCTCATGAGACTGCGTGGTGGAAATTTCGAATAAACTTTCTATTGTTTATGAAATAATCTTAACCGTTGCTTGTTGAAAATTGGGTAGATCCCAATAGATTCTTATTATTGTTGTGTAGGATTTTACTTTATTTTCCGCTCTTATTTTCCTACCTACGCTTTCCTACAAGAATTAGGTTTTAGTATATTACCCTTTATGCAAGTAGGGCAGAAATTAGTATTTATGCAGCGGTCTGAGTTACTCCAGAGCATGTTCTGCCTTTCGGCGACTTTGTTGCTATTAGTTAAAGCTTGCTATCCTACGGCGGTACTTATTACGTGATTGTTAGCTTACTCCGGTGATTCGTAATTAAGGTCCAACTGCGCGAGGTTGATTCTGTGCAGCTTCGGCTGATTTATTTAGTTAGTTTTATATTTTTTATTTTGAGTTAAAGCCCAAGTGGAGGCTTCTTTTACGCTCGAAAGGGGCCAACTATTAATGTATTTTTGAGTTACAATTAGTAGGGTATTTAACCCTTGTCTAGAGCTGTTACTTAGGTACAAAAACTCAGCAAACAGCCTGTACCAATAAATACTCGGGAACAATGACGATCGGTAGACTTTATATAAAGTTTATTTTCAGTAACACTATTTATTTTGTAGAATTTCTCTTGAACTTCTGTTACTTATTTTACTCTACCATAAAGTGAGTTTAAATAAAGAACGGCAGTTAATTTACTTAAGCAACTTACGCTCAGTGCGCTGTGTGCTGACACCACCTGCTGGAGTGGCGTACTGATTGTTAACGGATTAGCTTTCATTTGTTACACGTGAGAAGGCTCATCGGCATAATATAACCATTGGCATAACCAGGCTCTTAACCTTTGATATTTGATTTGAAAGTATTTGAGCTACTATGGTACTCTTAGACCATAAGCAGCGGTAGTTAAGCTTCTCTTAATCACCTTCATTGAAACTTCAGACTGAAATAACGATAAATATTTTAATTACTTTTACACAAACTCATGCTTTTGTCGTCATGAGTTTGTTTTGCACAGTTCGAAGTTGAGATTTAACGAAAATTCATGTGATAGTTAAGTGCTAAGATTTAAAGTACCGAGGTTGTAATCTTATAACTGAACAGTGTTCTTGAAACTCCAGGGAGAGCGGCTTGACTTCAATTCTGATTTAGAGTCATAAAAGGACGGAAGGCCTGGCAATCAATCTACTAAGTATACTCATTCAATGTTTAGATTTAGAATAACTGCGTATAGTCTTATGACTAGAATATGCTATACCTGAATAACTTGCAGTTCAATGTAGCTGGAATGGAACTAAAATATTTTGCTTCTTTAACCAAAGTTAATAAGTCTGTCAATACTAAAATTAAATAAAATTTTAGTCTGCCAGAACTAAAATTAAACACGACATGAAAACATGTATAATCTAGATTATATGAGCAATGGATTGCTAGAATATAAAACACAAAAATCTTATGCAATCAAGTATGACTTGCAGTTCAATGTAGCTGGAATGGAACTAAAATATTTTGCTTCTTTAACCAAAGTTAATAAGTCTGTCAATACTAAAATTAAATAAAATTTTAGTCTGCCAGTACTAAAATTAAATACGACATGAAAACATGTATATCTAGATTATATGAGCAATGGATTGCTAGACTATAAAACACAAAAATCTTATACAATGAAGTATGGCAGTAATTCTCACAAGTGGCAATTTTTCGACAGCAGTGTCTTTTCAAAGAGACCTGATGCATCAACCTGATGGTGCATAAATGCAATGTTACACGTGTATTCCTCAGCGCTTTGTCTATGATATAATGTTTAGGAACTAAGTAGCGAATTATCGCTGAGCTCAAGTAGTTACTACAGGGTCTTGAGAAGGGTTAAATAAATAGTAACAGATGGCCCCTTCTCGGGCTTAGAGGAAAGCCTCCACTCGGGCTTTTAAAGAAGCTAATCTAATACTTAACTAAACAGACTTAATCGAAGCTAGACAGAAATGTCTGACGTAGTTGGCCCTTAAATTAACCCAGCCCTAAATTAACGAATATCAACAGGCACGTACAATACGGCCGAGCGTAGTAGATTCGAGAACGAAGTAGCCAGAAGGCAAATACACGCCACTAAGGACTCCTATGCACTCTCTCTCGAAGCAAGTTGAACTTCCCTTAAATACCCTTTTAACTCATTTGCATAAAACGGGACGCTAAAAGCTCACCAGTTTGATATAAATGAAGATTTTGAAAATTATGAGAAATTTAAGCAAGTAGCAGAGAAATTATGATGAGAATTAATCGCAATAGAGAAGCGATAGGGATTTTGATTTCATTGGATGATTTGATGGAATATGGCTGACTCGTTGTTGTCCGTTATTGTTTGACGGGTAGGCCCTTGTTATGGCCTTATGGCTGAACTTGTTTCCGCCCGGGGGGCCGGAGGGGTACACCCCTTAAAACAAAAACTAACAACTCATTCTGGTAGGGAATAGTAGATGAAAAACCAGAATCGACAGTTAAAGTGTGTTTAAACTTAAAATAACTGTTAGAAACGTAAAGTAACGTCGACACATGATAGGAAAACAGCAAAGATAATGTTATAGACGTTCCCAAAGTGAAAAATGACTCGTAATATTTATTTAAAAAATACGCTAAGATGTGTCTTGTTTCGCTATAAAGACATCGAAATGTGGGTAATTTTTTTAGTCAAAAGAGGCTCAAGTTACATCAGTACACTTTAATTTTTTAATATTAGATATGAAATACATTTAATGAAATTCTAGCATAATATAATAATCCAGTTTAAAAAGTTTTCAATAATTTTCAGTTTTCACTGCGCGAACAAATTGTTTTTTCCCCTCTTGTTAGAAACATCTTCCGATTAACCACTCATCTGCACCACTCGTCACATTACGTTCGCACTGTTCGTTACAGCGTTATCATCAATGCTGCCCGGTAAATTGCCAGCTCACGAGAGAGAAGAGTTTTTTTTTTTATTTTTTTATTTTCCACATGCACGTGTCTGCCTGTAAATCTGGCATACTGTATTAGAGCTTGAGGTTTTCCACTTATCTTCCAAACCATTAGAAAAAAAAAAAATTCCCGTTTTTTAAACCCAAATCCTAAAAAATGATTGAATTATTGAAATGTCGAATCTCTAATAAAAAAATGATAAAAAAAAAGAAATCTGAAAGGGTTTAGAATTTAACAGTCATCCAAAAGGGCTCTTTTAAAATTTAATGCGGCTTATCATGAGAGATTACCAATCGAAACGGTCCAGGTAGAATAGAGAAACATTTTATAGGCTACTAAATGAATATGCATTAAGACTAGCATGTCAACGTTATACATCTTCTGTACATCTGAAAAAAGAAAAAATATGCAACGCAATTCTATAAAAATGTCGAATGTTTTAAATTAGATATATCCCAAATTCAATTCAGTTTTATTCACTTCAATTCGATTAAGAAAAATCATACTCTTAAGAACTGAATCTCTTGCTTTTAAACAGCTTAGTTTATGAATCAATAACGGACAGATTCAATTTGAAACATTAACATCTACATTTTGCTGAATGGCAGCGAACTGGAATTAAAAATGAAACAGCGCATTTATAGTGTACGATGCAAAAGCGTGTTTCGAGACTATTAGCTCTTTCCAGCTAAAAAAATTACGTTGAATTTTAATTTGGGGTCACGTTGATAGTTTTGGCGCAGTGTAAAACTTGGTTCCTTACCAAAAGAGCATACTTGCTGTTAAGTTAAACATAAACTTTGATTGTGCTTTCAAACCGATGAACCTTAACAAAACCGATGAACGGGATATGTCAGCCTATGTCATGTGAGGAAAACACGTTACATAAAGAAGATGGGAGTTGGATAACGGTTGATTAACCTGACTGGGGTGTCATCATATACTTGGCAGCAACAATTCCATGCGATACTTAATGTAAATGCTGGCTGGATTCCTATTTCCATTATCATCTTCGACAGCTCCTTTCTATGTCAGGATTGCATACATCAGAGCATCGCATTATGTTCACAAGAATCACGGCTACTGACCACGTCGATAACGAGCACGTCGGGAGAACAGACACTCTCTCACACACTCACACCTCTTCGGCTTCTACCGCGGCACTACACAGCGTCGAAATTTACGTATCTTCAGTACTGCGCATCGCAAAGGAGAATGGAAATTTCTCTTGCAAAAGTCTTAAAGTGAAAACAAAAAAGTTTTAAAGCATAATTTGAAGTCGGTTTTTAATTAAAAATAAATTACAGTTTTTAAAAATAGCCCTATATTTATTGAGAAGGTACAACTAAAATTGTATAAATGAATAAATGCATACTTAACTAAAAGTCTTATTCTGGGGGTGCATTTTCTAAAAATAATGTAAAAAATAAATTTTCAGTAATACAGGGTAATTAAAAAAATCGTGAACTTCAGACTTTAAGAAACTGTGGAAATTCCAAAATGGATATCAATGGTAAGTTATTTCAGTAGATGACCATACTGTTGCAAGTAACATATTGTTTAACTATCAGTTGCGTTTATGATTCTAGCTTTAAAAACCATTTGCTTGGTGTAAGGTGTAGATTAGATTTTCTCAAGAAAACGAATTGTTATGATTTAAACTTATTCAGGTAGCCACGCGTATGACAAATGTTCAGTTTCTAACGTCGCCATTTCCGTATACATTCTTTTTTAAGTCCAACAACTTTTAAAAAAATTGTGGTTGATTTTTTATCTTAAAATTTTTACTTGTAAGATTTTCTTGTAATAGAAGAAAGAGAGATGAAACTTCTGCAGGAATATATTATTTTGCCGCAAAATCTCTGAAGGAACAATGCTTCCAAATCTTTCTCAAATCCATCGCTGCGAAATTTCCACCACAACAAAAACAAAAACACCCGTTTATAACTAGGTTAACTGATTGTCTTTTGGTATATAGTTGAAAAATAGAATGTGTATGTAATAAATAATATGTATGTATGTAATACATAATTTTTTGATTAAAAAAACGTTTGATAAAAATTTTGGCTTTTGGTAGTAAGGTGCCCGCCGAAAACATCGCAGAGAAAACAACGCAAAGCGAAAATGCCGTGATACAAAACTTCGTGGGAGAAAAGAAAGCAAAGAACCCTCTAAAATATCGTGGTCGAAAATAAAGCGGTTCAAAAACTTCTCAGTTTAAAAACATCGTCGTCGAAAATATCGTGGTAAAAAATAAAGCAACTACAAATCATCGCATGACAATAATATCGCACACATGCGTTTTCAGGTTTTAAAAGTTGTAAATGTGTGTTCCCATAATGATTTGGGAGCGCAAGAATAAAAGAAAGATTCCTTACTTCCATATTTCCATAAACTTAAGCATTTAAAAATTGAAAATGAATAGAAAATTAACGCAACTTATTGAACTGAATAGAATTTTTAATTTGCATAGTTAAGTAACAAAGGTCAATAATAAATTAACCTTTTTTACGTATCTTCAGTACGTAAGTTCAGTAAGTTTTTTGACAATTTTTATGACAGTCTAAAAATGCTTAAAAAGAGGGAGATAAATAGTAAGTGCATAAGGTTACTTGTATAAAAATTGCTTAGTTAATTATCAAATTATTTTCTGTCGCATTTGTTAATTTGATATTGTTTTAGTGAAAATTTTATTTTGTTTTGTTTCCGTTTATTCTCCAGGTGTCGTTAATATTTTCATGTTTAGCAGGGAATCAATTTTCTGGATGTCGATTTGTTAGTTATGATGAAAGTCAGTTGCGTAATATGTCAGTATAGAATTTGAAAAACGCATGTGTGCTATGTTATCGTCATGCGATGATTTGTACGTACTTTATTTTTTAACACGGTAACTTCGACCGACAATGTTTTTAAACTGCGAAATTTTTGAACCGCTTTATTTTCGACCACGATATTTTGTACCACGATGTTATAGAACTGCGATGTTTTCGCTTTGCTTTATTTTCTCCCACGATGTTTTGTACCACGAAGTTTTTGCCTTGCGTTGTTTTCTCCGCGATGTTTTTGCCGTGATGTTTTCGATTGTAACCGGTAGTAATATGTCTTCTCCTTTGATTGCAGATTTCTTTTCCTTCTGATGAAGAGGAAACTGTATTTGCTAGCTTTAAAAATCGATAGAGTGTTAACTAAAATCTACAGCAAACACACAGTTGTTGTTCTTCCTAATTTAATGAAGGCATAGATATTTGTATGTGTATAGCATCTGTGCAGCACGCACACTTTAGAGAGTTGAATGTCCTGTCGAGTGGTTTGGTGGTATGAAAAGAGTGATAGGAGATCTTCAAATCCGTCACGATGAATTTTCTCCATCAAAAGTGGAGCAGAGCGGAGCAGTTACTACGATGGGTCTGTACTTGTATGACTAAGGATGAAATTTTGGTGTTCTGCCCATTTCTATATGGAATTTTTACAAAATTAGCTATTCATGATTCGAATGTTAAAAAATAAGTAGTAATTAAAGAAAAGAAAACGAAAAACTGGAAAGCTTAGAATTTATTCGAGGATTACAATGTTCCGTCCTTGAAAATCATGCTATGTGGAGAGATTACGTATTTATCGGAGCAGAACACTTTAGAAACGTGCAATGCCCTCACCGGAATTCGAACTCTGCACCTCCTGATTTCTACTCATAACAAGCATAAAAGGCAAACTTCACCGTACTTACGCATTATCACAACCACCTCGACGCAGTTTGGCAAATGTAACGGACAGTAAGAAAAGAACAGTTACTTTTATTTTAAAAAAAATATGTGTTACATACACATTCTACGTTTCAAACTTTAATTTCAAAAGACAATCAGTTAAACTAGTTATTAACTAGAGTTTGTTTTTCTTTGTTGTGGAAATTTTAGAGCGATCTTTTTGAGAAAGAATTCGAAGCACTGTTACTTCAGCGATTTTGCGTCGAAATAATTCCTGCCGAAATTTCATCTCTTTTTCTTCTATTATAAGAAAATCCTACAAGTAAACATTTTTAAATTGAATTTAAGATAAAAATTAATCATTATTTTTTTGTAAAAGTTGCTGGAACTTCGAATACAACGAAAAGAATGCATACGAAAATGGCGACGTTGGAAAATGAATATTTGTCATGCATATGGTTGCCTGAATAATTGTTATGAATGAATCTGCATTCCAGTTATATCACGAAGGTATGCGATAAAGAAAAAGTAAATAGCTTAGATATCCTCCACTCAAAGAGCGACTGGGGAGAAGAGTTCCCAGTCTCCAAATCTAAATCGTGATAAATTATTGTTCACTGCATTTTAGATCGGGCGGCACTTTTAGAATTTTTCGAATTTATTTTATTCGAATTTATTTTTCGAATATATTTATAATTTAGAATTTTTCGAAATCAGAAAACCGAAGAATTCCGCATGCCGGGACTTGAACTCCGGAGTTCATGATTGCTAGCTGAACAAACTTCCAGTTATGGCATGGAGGCAGGCGATTAAGTGGGAGGAAATGCTTACAAATGGTTCACTGCTTGTCACTGTAACAAAATAAGCCATTTAAAACCATTGTGGCCTTTTTAATTACAATTTTAATGCTTTTCAGTAACAAGTTTTACATTAACTTCTACGGTTATAAAGATAATAAAAACGTTCTTAACGTCATATATTGCATATATCAATGGAAGAATTAAGATTTTTATTACCATTCAAGTACATCCACTTAACATATGTTATTTTCATGTTTGCTAATTAAGTGACAAATGGCAAATTAACGAAGATTAACCCAAGACATTAAACGTTAGCTTGCGTTAAGTACATGTTCTGGGCATTCATGCTCTTTTTAGAACTTGAATAGAGTTTAAGCACTATTTGATACATAAATGAAAAATTACTTTCAGTAATAATTATTAACTTATAAACTTGTCAGGAGCTTGAATTTCAATTTATGTGACATTTCATATTATTAATAAATATAAATTAATCAACTAATGTAGAAGCATTTAATATTTATCACATTTCAAGTCTCAAGTCCTGAAACGTCAATCAAACAGAGAAATTACTTTGCGCGCGAGAGAAGTTATTAATATTCGAAGGGCTATTTTAATTTATTCGGCGGAAAGAATAACGATAAAACAGGAGAGAAATTCAAAAAAAAATTCTTTTATATTCCATCATTTGCTACCGTGTCAAACAACCCCATGACTTCCCACTCAAAATCCAATCAACATCGTTCGCCTCGGTGGACGTTCGAACTTTTGAAAAAAGAGTGACTTCTGGGAAACAGCGACTATTTTTAAGGGGCGGACCTGGGTTTTAACTGCCGAAAGAACTTAGTGCGTCCTCATGCGGCGGTCCGTCCCGTTTGGATACGCCCACCTGAACCGTTACGTCATCCAATCGATTCTTCCAACCCCATCATCTCCAGCTCTTGACAGAAAGCCAGAGCATCGCTTTTAAACGAATTGCACAGCACCGGACCTCCGCGGGAGCTGAAACTTGGAACTCTTACAGTGTATATTTGATACAGTGATCTGTTTACTCTTGAACCCAGATGTGGAAATAATGTTGTTAACTTATTAAGAGAATCGGGTGTGAGATTTTTGTCAATATGAAGATGCATTTTTGGATTATTATTTTCCTCTTGGGGTTCTTTACTGGGAAAGGTAAGTTATCTTCTTTCCGGTCAATTTGTTCAAGTGGAAGATATTTTGTTGACCTTGTAATGCGCGCTTTTTGACACGAGCTTATGGAATGTTAATTTGATTTTGTTTTGCTCTTATCGCATTGGAATAAATGGAAATTGAAAAAAAAAATATATATATAAAAGCTTTAAACAGCATACTAAAGAATTGGATTGGAACTATTTATTTGTAAAATTGTCTAATATGTTTTAAGTTTTCAAGCATTTTCATTATTAAAAATTTATTTTTTAAATTTATGCCAAGGTAGAATTAAGTGGAAGAATCTCAAAATCGATTAATTGAACAAGTGTTTAAACTTTAAACTGTGCTTTCTTGATTACATTTTTTTTTTCAAAACGAGGAACATATTAAGCTCTGCTATGTTATTTACAGATATAAAATTTACTTGTATTATGGATTATTAAATTAAAATCATTAATTATTTTTGAATTTTCAACTACTTATAAATTCATGATTTTAGATGCAAAAGACTAACTTTATTTTTACACAAAAACGGAATATTTTGAAGAAGTTTTTCGTTCATATATATTTTTTTTCTGTTAAGTTTATGATTTTTAGAAATTAAAATTTTTAAATACTGTATATTTAAATGAGTTTTTTAATGATAGAAAAGATAGATTTGTAACTGGAGAGTTTTGAGTTCCAGATTTCTAAATTAATCTAAATACAAAAATTTTATTGCGCTTCATATTGCTCTAAATGCACTTTGTACGTACAGCTAACTGGTTAATTCCGAGGTTAAATTCCTTAATTAATATTTTATTGATGCAGCTCAAATTGTATTTTCGGACCAACATTTTTATATTTTAAGAGCAGTCAGATGTCTAATCTTTCAATTCAGCATAGCTATTAAAAAGAGTTTTTTGTCGTGTTTACTTTTAAAAAAGGATATTTGAATGACTGAAAATTAAACATGATTTAAGATTTAATTAAACTCTTAATTACTCAGTAGCATTAGATCTTCTATTGAATTCCTTGCTTACTTTGTACATAAATTAACTATGCTTTCATTTCAGAGCATGTTAGAAACAATGAACTCATTTTTATCGTTCATTCTTAAGAAAACGTTCATATTTTAAGACAGGCAATACTTTACTTTAGTACTGTAAGACTTTACTGCTACTTATTTTAGCAACACTATGCTTTATGTCAGAGATTCTTATACTGTGAGTCGCGATCTGCAGCAGGGGATCGCCAAAAATTTTAGAAGTTTTGATATTTCTTTAACTTATTATAATGATTTTACAATTACCAAATATTTTTACGCAATTCATCTGAAAATAGATAAAGATAAGACAATATAGACAGGGAAAAAACGAAATCGTTTCCGCGCATTCTTTTTATAATATAAACATTCATTTTACTTGCTTTGCAAGTGACGCTGTCATTTCATCTGTTACCGATTTAAAATTTTCACATTGTTCTATGTCTTAAAATTAGAAATTAAAGTTAATGACCTAAAACTGCAATAGTATATTACAGAGCAAGTGAATTACGTGTGTATCGGATTTGCGCAATGCTCAAGGGTTGCAGTGACATTAGGATTTTTAGGAAGCAGGAATCCTAAAAAATGAGCAATACCCTCTCCGTGACTGGAACCACGGACCTCTAGAATACGCGCCAAGCGTGCTGACCACTACACCACGAAGGCATGCTAAGAAGGCGGAAGAAATACCTTACAGGGTTCCACAAAATTTTCGTAAATATTATGGGGTCCTGGAGTCGCGAAAAATATCTCGGCGATAAAAAGGGGTCGAGACTAAAAATGTTTGAGGAGACCTGCTTTGTATTAACGAATTCTCTATTCAAAATGTTTCGTTAAAGCATAATATATTCAGTTTGAGTCTTTAAATGCACAAGTTAAATGCCCAAATTGGAATGAGCACTACACCACCTAATATGGAGAAGTGAAAATGAAGCGTTGAATTTTCTGTTTCTATGAATATATGCTTCTTATGAATTGTTAACTTTTGAATATGCCGTCCAGCCATACATGACTTTGTAAATAAGAATATTTCTAAATTTTGCGAATACAATGCACAAATATAATGCACAAATAAGTAACTTCCTTTCAATAGTAAATTTGCAATTACGTAACAAAAAAGAATTATTATGAGTACAAAAAGAAGCCTTTATTTTAAACATAAAGTTTTTATCCTTAGAAGAAAGAAAAAGTATAATAAGATCGCATTGTCAACTGAACCTATCGCTCTAATCGATGTAGTGGTTAGAGGCCCGAATTTGAATCCCGGAGAAGGCAGGCATGTTTGTAACTGTATAGTGTGCGCACTTAAAATGCTGGTAAGCCGAAAGTCCTTTTGAGTGATTTCGTGGTACGAGAACACATGTGGGATAAACTCGGATCCGTAATCCAGGATGTGGTCCATCAAAAGTGGAACGATACTACAGTCAGTGTGGTGAGACAATATCTGTGAAATTATTTGGTGATTCTGTGGTGTCCGCTCGCTATTGCTTATCCTGCCAACGGAAAGATCATCAGATTTAAGATAGTACAAAGAAGAAAAAAAGAAAGAAGGAAAGAATATGTAAGGAATTCTTTTTTATAAGACTATGTCCTTTCTTATAAGAAGGAAAAAACATATTACAAAAAAGTGAAAACAATAAAAATTACGTAATCATGGTACTTTTATTTTGGCTAGAGTTATTCATTTAATAACTACAGTCATCTGCATGCATCTACTGTGAAGTTTAGTTAATGGACTGCTAACTGTTTGATGCGACTGCAAACGTGTCTTCAGGGACATTCATCCCGATAGTCTATAGGCAATACCAAGCGCCTTATTTACAAACCTAGTGGCCCAGAGTAAACTTCTTATAGAGGCCAGCTTTCTGTTATTGTTTTTGCTGAAGGGCACGTTACTAGTTGATTTCTCAGTTTGCTATCCATCTGCGACGTTGTGTTATTCTCGGCTGTCACACCCGTATTAGGTTTGATCCAACTTGCACGTTATCCATTCTGTTTAGTCTTGGGCTACTTACGACTTAACTTAGTTTTACTTTGAATTCATTGCTTTTAAGTTACGCTATAAATGCTTGGCTGGTTCTGTAAGCACAAAAAATGTCTTCTGTTAAATTGCTAAGTTTCAATAAAAGAGTATTTCTACTTTTTTAGCTTTCTCTGTCTTCTTATCCTTACATCATTCCAAAATTATCGCCAAGGCTCTGTCTCATAGCGATAAGTCGCTTAGGTTTCAGCTTAAGTCTCAAATTAGTTTATGCTTTAAAAGACGGTGAGATTGTAAAAATTTATTAATTGACCAGCGACAATACGTCGAAATCGAAATTAACTCATTTTGGAGTCATAATATTTTTCTTTTGTCCTAGGTTTCCACTTTGAATGCGGCAAATTTTCATGTTTGCTTCTGTTTCGTCAACTTGCTACTGCATGCTACTTCAAACGTGCTTAAAAATTTTACCGATGACGTTGTAGGTTTTCAAGAACAAACGCATATTTGCGGTAATTAATAAAAATGTCACTTAATTAAATGTTTGACAGAAATAAAAAGGAATATTTTGATTGACCATGTCTATGAGCTTATCTTTTATGCACTTGTGGAGTCATTAGGTTATTTTGAAGCAGGGAACGGGATGTGCAATGCCTTCGCCGGGACTCGAACTTGGACCTCTCGAATACGTGCCGAGTGTGCTAACACGTAACAAACGTGCAGTGCCCTCGCCAGAACTAAAAGCTGGACCTCTCGAATACGCGCCGAGTGTGTTAACCATTATACCACAAAAACATGCTGGACGGAGGGACAAAATACCTTATATTGTAGAGACATTAGGTATTTTTGAAGCAGGAGAGAAGCAAAGGGAATGAGCAATGCCCTCGCCGGGACTCGAACCATGGACCTCTCGAATACGCGCCCAGTGTGCTGACCGCTACACCCCGAAGACGGGAGAAATACCTTATAATGCATCTACTACACCAAGCTTTCAATAATATCACACTTAATGAGTTTTTAAAATATTTGTTTCATAAAACTCGAAAAGAACTGTACAAGATACTGAAAAGTGTGTGAGTATTGCAAATGACCTAAACAGTAACTCAACACTTGGCAATAAAACTCCGTTAAACTATGGTTCGAAATTTAAGACATCTTTGACACTGAACTTTTCAAAGTTCTGCTGTTTCAAAGTTCAGAGTATTCAGTTTATGTCAAGAAGCGATAGTCAATGCTATAAGTAAAAAAAAAAATAAATGGCAGCAAAGTGAACAAAGCATCATTTATAATTGAGGTGAAATATCTAAAATGATTTTAATGAGGAAACATTTTTTTTAAGTCCAAAGGGGATTTGTTCCTGAAGGACTATTCCTTTCATTTCGCGATTTTGCGTTGAATCACTATAAACGGCTGTATCACTTTTCAAATTGTTGCCACCAAAAGTTATCGCCTTGTATTATATTTAAAGAAATAAAATAAGGAAAAATCCTGCAAGTCGATCAAATTTTAAAGAAGTCAGTAATGACCAAGGTGCTGAATATGCATCTACATTAAAGGACAACAGTCGAATATTATATTCAGTATATTCATGGAGGACCGAACATTGTTACAAATACGTTTGTTAGTATAAATGTATTGGAAACTGAGAAGGTGGATTCAGTTATGTTTTAAATAAAATGCTTTTGTTGAACATAAGTGCTGAAAACTTCGGTAATCAATCCGGACGTATAAGAACCTTTGAAAATCTGACAAAATTCATTTTTTTAATTTGAAAGAATGACCTAACAACAACCGAAAAACAAGTCTTTGAATGGCAAAATGAAAGAAACCATGAAGCTGGACAGCAGTCATCACGATATGAATATTCTGGAATGTAAGAAATTAAAAACTGTAATTGAAATAGAGTGATTTATATGGTTACTCATGTTTTTGTAAAAATTAAATTTTATCAAAATTTAGGTAGTTACAGGTCAAAATTTATTTAGTTTTTAACGTTTACTAGAAGGTACATTTTCATACAATTCCACTTGGTCAGAACCAATTTACATCAGTGTCGAATTCTGTCTTTGTATAGGCAATCGACCTGTAAAAACAGGCAATCGGCGTAATTTTCTAAAGAAATAACTACAAACTCTAACGAAGAATTAACTTTTTTTTTAAAGGAATCTAACACTTTACACGACTAGTGTAATTAACAAAGAAAATCACGTTTCTTGGAGTTTAACGAAACATAAAATTCAAGATAAAACTTAAACAATTAAATTATGCAATTCACACGGCAAAGTCCTACTGTGAGCTCTGGCTCTCTAATCACGTGAGCAAAACACGGCTAGAAAAGCTAAACTCGATTCAGGTAAAGCTAGACGAAATGGTTCAGAGAAGGTTAGCGGTCACTGCCGAAAACTCTCTGTTAACTTCATAAGCTTTGTTCTTATATATACGTTAGATAATTTGCATACTGGTGGGAGCCGAGGAAAGTAGAAACAACAGTAATGATAAAAGTAATTTGATTATGAGGCTAATATACTTCAAACCTTATATATTCATCAAAATTACTTACCTGAATACGTTGAGTGAACCTATTCAAATATATCTCAAGAAGAAGTGATTTATTGAATCAGAGATTTATTTAAAAATATGTGGCAATTTTTTAAAATTTTAGATTTAACGGCATTCAAAATCTTTTCCAGATTTTTACATTACAGATGTTTGAATAAAAATCTGCTTACTTCAATGCCTGAATGTAAACGAACGTATTCAAAATACTGGTGGGGACCTTATTTCTCCATAAAGAAGAATATTGTGTGTCTCCGTGTGATCATTTATCTCAGATGCATTTTTGTAAAGCCCTTTTAAGATATATCCCCAAAAAATAGCTTTAGTGAAAAAAAATGACAGTTTTCTTTAATACAATAATAAAAACATGCATTTTGCATGAATAAAATACTTAAAAAATATACTGCTTTCTATTCGAAAGTAGACGAATTATTAGTCCAAAGGAGCAATTTGCCCAGGACTAGTAATTTCGTTTTGGCATTTTGCGTTGATTCACTAAAAGCGTTGTTTCGCTTTTTAAATTGCTGCCACCAAATATTATCGCTCGGTATTATATTTAAAGAAATTAAATAATGAAACATTTGCGTAAATGTATGAATGTTTCTCGCATTGTGATAAAATAACGGTACCTAGAGCCATCCAGTTTTGAATATTGGACGTTTCCACCCGAATATGGGCATCTGAAAGACCAAATTTGAAATTTGTTTTATTATCGATTTCATATTTTGTAAAACATTAACGAATTTTTGATTAACAAACTCAAGGATTTCAAAGCGAGCAATGGCAACGTTGTACAGAAAAAACATTTTTTATCTCCAGCGGGTGAGACTGAATGAATCGGAAATTTTAAAGATATACGCATTTTAAAATTATTTTACGATATTGCTCTGAACTCAATTTTATGGTTTAAGTGCGAAGAACATGATATTTAATACATCAGTATTAATTACATCAGTGTTAAATTCTGTCTTTGTATACACACAAAATGCTAAAAAAAGTCCGTTTGGACGTAATTCAAAATCTGAAACCTTTCAGATTTTTCTTTTCTTCTTTTCTTTAGAACGAAAATTTTCAAGTTCTTCATTGTTGAAACCGTCTTACTGTCTTTTAATGCATACCTTGGGAATCAGTCGACTTTTACAGTTCATATATAAACGCATTTAAACCACAAATTTATTCAGAAGCGAATACAAAAGAGGTTTTTGTTTTTTTGTACGTAGTTTTGTATTAAAAATTTAACTTTCTTAACTCTCGAGCAATGTACATTACAAGTAAACTGGGAAAACTAAAATATGAATGCACCACACCGATGTGACAGCAACAGAAATGTTCTAGTTTACGCACCGCCCAGCCAGGATAATGGTTAACGAGGCTGACTGAATCACGTGGGTTCGAATCCCGGAGAAGGTATGGATGCTTGTATATGTATTGTGTACGCGCGGCATGGGAGAAATCTAAATATACGGCGAGCCGAAAGTCCACTCG
>KK121394.1:68839-129850 GCA_000611955.2 Stegodyphus mimosarum | reverse complement strand
TCGGATCCACCCCCCTGAGGTATTCTCCATCAAAACTTGGGGTTGACTCTGAGGAATGTCGTAATCTCACCTATATGGTGTCCAAGGCTTTTGCCAAAGTCGGTCACAATCTTGCATCCTTGCCAACGATGAATTTCGCGGGTTTGCTCTGATATAAAACAAGTTGGATTAGTCACAACAACTGTTCTACGCACTTTTTCAAATTTCCCAGCATTATTTTCCGTACCTCAATGAAATATGATTTGGGAGAAGGAAGATTTCATTCCACTTCTTTGCCTCTCATAAAATATACATCTTTTACAACTGTAGACTTCATTTAATTGGCAATGTGATTTGAAAACAGTTATTAACCAGAAATTGAAGAATTAAAGATACAAATAAATTTAGGCAGAGAAGCGACAGTTTCGAAATACAAACTGACTACATCAGCAGCAGGTAAAAAAGTGCTAACAGCACGTATACCAAAAGAAGCAATTGACAACAGAGACAAATCCTTTGAACTCTACGCCGTTAGAACTGATGAAGAAATTACCTTGACTGTGAAATAAGGATTTAGTTCACTTTGAGATGTCATTCGAAGCTACTTTTATTCAATAATGATTAATTCATATTCAAGAAATATTATGTGCGTATTATATAGGAAATATTACGTTAAATATGTATATGTACACTGTTAAAAATTTGGTTCAAAGTTTCACCAAACTATGGTGCTGGAAAAGTTGCAACCAAAAGATGGTAAAACACTGAACCATTATTTGGTGCTTTGGCTGAACCTTTATTTGGTAATAGGTTTAACCAAGAATTGGCAGTATGTTAAAGCAAGAATGGGGAATGTTGAACCATAAATTAGAAATGCGTTAAATGGGCTATATTACAATATGGATTGAGAATACCTTAAACCCTTAATTATAATTATGTTTACCGTTAACTGTAAATTATAGGAAGTTATTTGAGAGTTCAGTCATAAAATTTTCTATTATCCATTTTTCTGGTATTTTTTTATTCAATTACTGCTATGGCACCCTTCTCCTGGTACTTTTTTTAATTCATTACTGCTGTGGCTAAGATATTTAGAAATTTCTTATGCAAATCAGCATATCTATAGCAATAATTATTGAAAATTTGGCTAGAACAGCAGATTTACTTGCATAAGATTGATTCAGTTTTGAGAGAATGAAAGTATAAAATATATATCATTAAAATACACATTTGCAATATATTAGCATGTATATAAAAATATATTTTTACAAAATTAAATGCCTTACACACCAATAGGAATAAGTTAAAATGTAACTGCTCATTGCAAGAGCTGAATTTTAAAAATTCATGTTTGATATGCCTTCACTTGTAAATTAAATTGCATTAGCTTTGAGATTCAAGGTCTCTAGTATTTAAATTTACAACAGAAATTGCTTTCTCATAACAAAATTGATATTATACATTGTGTGTAATGTGTAATTAACAGCTATTCAACTAATTACTATTATACTATATAAAGAAAAATTATTCCATGCATAATTCTTATTTTCATTCACATGCCATGACACTTACCTTTAAAATTTGGAGACCAGAAGTGTTTGCTAGAATCTGTAAGGTTTCCCATGTCCCCTCCTCACACAAAAACAAGTTTTACTTTATGGTAATTTTTTATTTACAATATGTTAAAATATATTATGAAGCATGATAAATTATAATACTTATGTACCTATACAATAAAGAAAATTTTCCAAAGCTATTAATATTGTTCAATAAATTCAAAAGTAAATTCCATTTTTCTGCAGATTAAACATATCTCTTGGTAGCATGTTATATAGAAACGTCAACATTTCATGTAAAATAAGTCAGAGGAAAAACATAACTTAAGATGGCAAAGCTTTAATGAAGAACACATTTAAATCCACATAGACAAATTTTCTGCAACTGCTACGTAAGAAAAGTAATTCATTAAGAAATATTTTATGCTGAATTTTGCACAGACATACATGTAAGCATAATTTAATAAATTATATCACTTATATTCTGTTTAAGAAATTTAAAATGAAACTACTCATAAAACCTGTCGAATGATTACGTATATTTTATAAATATTTTAATCATTATTTTTCAGAATTTAATAACAAGTACTTCTGAATAATTAGCATACATTATTATGCTTATATAGAAACAGGACATACATCAATAACATTCTTCTAACTTGAAAACTTTAATTGTATGAAATAAATAAGATAAATGTACTTGTAAAGCATGCATGGGGGGATATTTACCATTACTTATAATATTGACAAAAAGCATTTTGCAGTTTCATATCCTGGAGTATTTAAACCAATAAATCTCAGAAAACACAAGTGTATGTAGTAGTCATTTTAATACATTTGTGAAAATTTCAATAGGATATTTAACAATATCATGAAACCCAAATTTAGAATTTTTTATTTAACAATTTAATGGTTGTCTCATATACTTAAACAGTTCTTGCAGTTCATAATCATTAGAAGAGAGACGCAAAGAATGCATGGTACTCAACATTAGATCAGTGATTTTTCACACTGTTGGTTGTATCGGAAATGCAACGGGTGGTAATTTGTGGGCACAGTGGTCTGACAAGCACATTATATCAAGCTCAGCGACGGTGTACCTCATAACGCACCATTTGGTGACTGCACTCTTTTGCCAGGATGAATTTCATAAGCTTGTTCTAATGTTCCAATTGAGATAAGTCACAACACATTCTGATCTTGCATGGATGTCGAGGTAGTCTTGGGGAGTACAGGGTCAGGCCTTCACAACCAGTGATTGAAAGAAGACAACATCTTTTAGATACTGTTTGTAGCTCTATTTCAACATCATTGGGAACCTAAAAAAAGAAGCGTTAATACACAGCTACATAACATCATGCATTATCTAAACTATTAATTTTATATTTATTTTTTCTTTCATAATTCTCACCCTCATATCATGACTGATGTTACTATTGGTATTACTAGGTTATACTGACTGATGTTTCTGTGTTTTAGTATATAAGTTACAACAAATATATACTATCATTGCAATATATACTAAAAATAACATAAAGCATCCATAATATATTAAATTTAATTAATAAAAACTTAAATATTCATTTTGATTGGTTTATTTGGGTGCAGCAAGCCACTCGATTGCTATCTGACTAGGGTATGTACATGGTTTATTTGGGTGCAGCAAGCCACTCGATTGCTATCTGACTAGGGTATGTACATTGGGTTGCATTCATGTTACACATGGAGGAAGCCAAACATGCAGGCAGTGCGTTTGCATGGATTCAAACCTGGGTCGAAATGCCAGTGTTAAACAGTATCAACCATATCATTACTGGTAGTAAAATGTTAGTTTTACTTTTAGTTTCTAATAAAAAGTATAGAAGAAACAAAAACACAATAAAAAAGGAAGATGCATTAAAAACAATTTTTGTCAAATACCAGGGCTAAATATCAAATATATGGCTGGCCGAACATCAATACTTTGAGATATTGAGGATTTTATTTTTTAAAAAAGGAGGTATTAAGACTATCCCCGAACCCAGCAAAGAAGCACAAAAATGTACTGATGAGGCATTGCATCATGCCGCCAAAAAATATTTATGTTGAAATGTGTTGCTGCTGGTAGAGCATACATTCCACCGGTATTTAAAAAAATCTAATATATAATGTATATTAATATGCCTACACATCTAAAGGTATATTTAGTAAAAAATACACAATTATAAGAATTATAAAACATTAAGCATTAAAAAAATACAAAACATTAAGAAAATTAGCTGGATTACATTATTATACCAGCACCAAAGTGTTTATTTTACTATTATAAACCTACCAATATTACCCAAATATATTTATGTGGCAATTTAGTTGTGCCCATAGCAACCCCAAATGGCTTTCCAGACATTTCACCAGTACGACGGCAGATTATGATCCCTTCTATGGGAATTTCTGTGTTTCAGTATAGCGGTGAATAGCATATTGCAGTTTTCATCGGCGAAATCTCAGACTTAACTTCCTACACACATACAGTGCAATAAGACTTGTTTAAAGGCATCATGTGCCTTTTTTTTTCATGTGTGTCATTTTATGATTTTGATGCCATGGTTGTTCAAAATGCTAAGTTTCTGGAATTCTCTGCTGCTTCCTTCAGTGAAAGCAGATCGCTGTGTACGTGAAAAGAAGAGTGGAAAAAACCCAAAAAGACTGCATGTCTTATATGGAAAAAGAAAAGAAATTATGAAAGCAGCATTTTTGAACTAGAAATAAGGATATCTAAACAAATATCTCTCTCCAGTCAGCAATCAATTTGTGACTTTTTAATGGGGATGAATAATCAGAAAATACCAAAAGGTTTTTGAAAATTATATGTAATATATGACATTACATTTAAAAATAAGAATAATACAAGTTAGTAAAGGTAAAAATAGAGAAGCTAGATTTTGGAAAATTTTTCTTATGTAAAGCACGGGTTCTCAAGTTTTTTCTTACATAAACCCCTTTTAAAAGAACTTTAGAAAAACGTTTTCTTCATCGAACCCCTTACATTTTTCTCTGTAATGCAGCATAATCAAAATACAAATAATTGCAAATAAATAACAGCAAACTAAAATTTTGAACAAAAATTTTAAAAAAATGGTTTATTGGATTAATTTTTTTTAAATCTTTATTTTTAATTTTACAAATATAAACAAGTTGCCAGAAACAAAATAACGGATTTTAACTGCACAAAACTTCAATTTTAATTACACAGAAGTATGAATAATTAATGTGATCTGTGCATTCATGTAATTCTTTTAGCATTTGGCATAAAATTGCTCAATTCTCAAATCACTTCCATTACAAATATTCAACCTGTTTCTTTCTTCCCATAGTAAATTGCTGACTTGACTCAAATCTACTTATACTAGGTTAGAAGAGGGAAAAGGCAATGTTGGTTTGGTAACAACTTTTATTTTGGGATATTATTCTTGTATGACATTTAAAATCTGAAATAAAGCATATACGTACCTGCACTTCTGGAATCAATAGGAATCTTGACTATGCTGATTAATTGCCACTGCAAATTCGGCTGTCAATGTCCAGATCTTCATCGACTCCCTATAAAATTTCCATGCCCACCTTGGGGCCACTTGCCCGCCTGGAGGCGATTGGGATCCCTTGATACAATGATATGATTGCAAAAAGCACTGTTAGCTAAGAAAGTGGAAATTTTCAGAAACACAACTTTTTGTAGTAATATATTTTGAAAATATAACAGCTTAAAAACTGAATATTTTGAATATTTCAGCAATTTGAAATAATTAAAAAGAAAACTGGAGCAATTACATGTACAGTTACTGATACAAATCAGAGACTTATACTCTGAGAATTTAAACTGAAAATTTACTTTACCTTTATTACTGTCATCTTGAAAGAATATTAATATTTACATCAAAATAACTATAAAATATACATTTAATTTAAATTTATCAAACGTTTTTATTGTATTCATGTATAAGCACTTAAAAGTTACCTAAAATAATTACAAAAAAGGTAAAGTACAAATAGTCCTCTGCATATTATTTGAATTAAAAAAAATGGATGTCTTCGAAACAAAATGTTATTTTGGATGACTTCACAAGTAAAATTAAGCAAAAAGTTTAAATTATTCAAATAAAAAATAAGGTTTAGATTATATAAACCAAAAATCAACTTGCAAAAATATTCAAGGAAATTCCACAGCATCAGTTTTGCACAATTATCTTCATTTATTTCCTATATAACAGGCTCTTTTCTCACATACACTAATGTAATGCTTTCTAAATGACGTTAACCGTATTTGGCAATATTTGTTACCCTTAACAATAAATTATACTGCACAGTTAAAAAAATAGTACTTAAATTAAATCTTTGTGTTATGCTCTCCAATTATAAAAGAAGTTAATGCATCTATGAATTATTGATATCAAATAAAAAATAAACAATGTCAATTACTCTAATATTCTGCCATATTTACCACTAACGAAATGACATATGAAGAAATAACACTTAGCTCATATTCTAACTGGTTAGAAATAATCAATTATATTTTTAAACAATCAAACTTCGTTTTGCAGATTTAAACACAAATAAATACAATTTCAATAGCACATCTTAACTACTTCAAAAAAAAAAGTCTCTTATTTGCTATTATTTTAAATGCCTGATATTAATTAAATTCTTAATGCAAAGTTATTTCTTAAAATCAGAAACCATAGTCAAAATTCATTTACGTTCCACCTCAAACTACAAAACATGATTTTGCAGGATTATAAGAGGGGTTAAGAGATAATTATTTTTGTCATTTCGGCTATTAAAAATACTACCAGTTTGGCAAAATCTTTCTTGATCTTGAGAAATTCAACAAATTAACAATGTATCTGTAAAAGCACAAATTAAGATACATTTTGAATGATAAGTAAAACAGAAATTTACTCCCAGTTTGGCAGAGAAAATGTACAGAATTTCTTAAATTCCAACATTTGTGGCAGTTTGATGCTAAGCTGAATGAGTACCTAGAACAAAATCTATAAATTGTTGGCATTTTTGTAGTAGCTTGGTGAGCAATCATAACAGTATGCATAATAAACACAACTGTTCAAGTTCAATATATATTATTATATGAAATATTGAAAAACAAAATTTTTAAATACCAAGTTTGGCCAAATAAGCATGCTTTCGAACAGAATATTTAAAAACATGGCTAAATAACAATAATTCAATGCATCTTTATCAAAAAATTCTTCTCGTAAAAAGGAAAGTTTAGATAATATTTCAAAATGGTTTTAATCAAACAATAAGATTTAATAAACAAAAATTTTCACAAAGCAATAAAAAAACTTGCTACTTCAACAAAATATTCCAAATACAGTTTTATCATGTCAATCAATAACTTTCAATTTTGCTGGGATCCCTAGGGAAAGTTTTCATAATCAACATACTCTTTGAAATCATCAGCACATTTTTACAGAGATAAAAAAACTTGGATATTAAGCGTAGTTAATAACAGTAAGCTGACCATAATCTGAAATTTCTAGCACTTTCAATGATGATTGACACTGTACCAAGATTTTCATCTAGAGAAAAATTAAACCATAAATTTAGTTTTAAACAACAAGACTTAAATTTTCATGTCAAAAAAGTTTTTTTAACGTTTTAGATGAATTATGTGCTTCTTATTTCTCAAGTTCACAAACAGCGTAAGAACTATTATATTCCAATACTGATGCTGACAGAACATTCTATGTTTGTATTGTAGTATTCTATTTTCTACAGAATGACTATAACGTATTTTATAGCAATACATATTACGTAATATATGCAGAACTACACATTATGTTATAACAATGTTTTTACTAAGAATGTTCGGGAATCTCTTTTTAGACTTCTATTCAGCTACGTTCTATACAGTAGTAATAACCAAATGGTGAAAGTAGGCTTCAGCACTAACGCCACTCATTCCAACAAAATCATTAAAAAGTTACTGCGAATGCATTTTAACACTATTTTGTATCTTACATTTCATTAATACATAAATCAAAAAGGAAACAAACCAAAAATATACGTACCTTGTAATTATCGAATACACAAGCGGCTATCCGTTAACAGATTCAAACAGCCGCCATTAAACTTTCTAAAGATGGAATCACGGGAAGACCAGGCATGCGCTGAATGCTTCGGTTTGATTGGCTACGAAGTATTCCTTAAAAATAGTGAAACGTTTACCTAGTTGGATCGTTTCACCAAATATCAGTGAAACGTAAAATCAAGTGAACCATGTTTTGGTACTATCTTTGATTTTGAACCATTAAATGGTGTAACGTTGGACTAAAATTTTTTACAGTGTATAAAATATTATGAAAAGAATTTAATAATTTAAGGTTTTATTGTAAAATAAACTTAGTACAGTTCAGATTATATAGTTTATGTTTTGACGACATAATGTAATGTTCAGATCTTCGATGTTAAGTTATTTATATAATATAGTAGAATTTTTATGGAATAGTTTATGCTTTATGATTTCATGTTTAAATTTTAGATGTTATACGTTATGTTTTGATAAAACAGCCAATTCTCGATTTATACGGAAAATAACTCGGATAACGTTTACGGATAATTCAAAATCACGATTATTCCCTTAGAGAGTTAAAAAGACAGGGAGAAAGAATAAACCGCATCCTAATTAACAGAAAAACTTTATTAACAATTAATCTATTTTTTGAAGCCGCTTATTCTGGAGGATAAATTCATTTGGTTTCGTCAATTAAATTACTAATGAAGACAAAAAGAACATGGTAAAAATAAGAAGAACAATATAAAAGGGCGTTAAAGAACAATATTTAGAAGAGAAAGCGATCGGCATCAGTGAGTTCAAATTTGCATAAAAAAAAGTCAATGTACTTTTAATAGATGATTTAACGGATCTTATATATTTCGAATAACGTGCAATTAAATTACGTACCGTTGTGGATAAAAATAACTCCTAAATACTAAACAGCATCGTTTGTCACTTGTGTTATCCTATGCATTTTTCTTTTCATTTTCGTATTTTTGTAGACAGTTTTGTTTTATTCTGAATGGTTCGTGACAGCATTTTTTTTTATCTTTCCGCAATAAAAATCCAATTAACTCATCCGACACACGATCCGATATAACCCACCTGAGGAATCGGTAACTGATTGCGCATGATCTCAACATTTATGACTAGCCTTGCTAGATCTTCCATTAGAAATACAGAAAATGTAAATTTCTTTTTATTAATTTTTAAATTGAAGGATTACGTCATGAGTATTTCTAACAAATGTTACAGTAATTTATGATTGTAAAGAGAAAGCAAGTGAACCATTTAGTTAGTAACCCTGCACGTAATATAAGAACCTCTTGAAGATATCCTAAAAATGCTACTCACGGGATCTGTGCATAACATTAAGGTATCCCAGAACACCTGTTAGCTTCCCAAACACATCGACTTAAATTCTTAATGCCTATCCCAATATATCCCCAGAAAAGGGATTTCAAACTAAAACTATGCCAACTAAAACTTGATCTAAAAACAGCTGACGGAAAATTTTAAATTTTGTTTTCTAAATATTTATCAAAACATTCGTAAGCAACAACAATAGTAATAACAAAAAAGCAAAGAAAAAATTCAAATTCATATTTATTTTTTATCTGAAATCTAAAGATTGGTATCTGCAAAAATTTCTGTTGATTGCATTTTATAATTCAAACATATTAACAACTAAATGTAAAATTTTCAGACTGCCACTTATTTCAAATAATTTATTATGTTAATTAATCATTAAATAACTTACTACTTTAAATTAACGTAAACATAAATAAAGTACGAAGACATTTTAAGATTTCAGTGAAAACTTTCCAAATGGGACAAAACTTGAGAATAAATAATACAGCCTTACCTCTCCTCCTTATTCAAGAAATTTTCGTTTAGCACATAAATACAAATGTTTGTATGCAAGTGATTATAAACTTGCTAATTTCGTACTACAGCTTGACACTTAATAGTGTTTCCAGTCTGATAAAGTTCGTAGACTAGAAAAAATATTATCAAGTTGTATTCATCACGAATTATAGATGTTCATCGATCGATCGGAATTTTTCGTATTAATTTTAAATGCGAAAAAGAGCTATTCACATATAATTTTACTCCTAAACAAAGCGATTATTCTTACTGAAAAATTTCGTAAGTGAGGATACTTATTTTTTGAAAAATTGATCAGTTCTCTATCTTCAAATCTTTGAATGAGAGTTATAGCACAACGTAAATTAATTAGCTCCATTTGAAGATTTTCTGGTGCGTTATTCACATTCGTTTTTAAGGGTAATTTACAGCACTGTATTTGCAACAAATAATTATCTGAAATGTTTTCACGGGCCGCATAAAATTACTTCGGAGGCCCTCTATTTGAGACCATTGCCGTCAAATAGAGGAGCGCTTGCGGAAGGAATTCCCCTTAAGTCCTCTCGACAACGTTCGGGATGTTCTGAGCATATAAAGCCCTATTTTCTACATCCTCAGGACATCCCGGAATATTCCTTAACACATCTTCCCGAATGCTTATAAATTACATCACAGCATATTCCCAGAACATCATAGCTAGGTCTTCTCAACGGCGCACTGGATGCTGTGAGGATTTAAAATCCTACTTATCGCATCTTCAGGGCATCAGTCCTTGCAAATCTTCTTTATGTTTAATGTCACATCCCAGTACATTCCCAGATTATCATCGCTAGGTCTCCGGAACACTTTATGAGACACTGTGAGGATTCAAAATCATTCCTATCACATCCTCAGGACATTCCAGAATATTTCGTAACTAATCTTCTTGAATTCTTAATGTCAACTCCCCAGTATACTATCAAGACAGCCTCGCTAATTTCCCTCAACTTTGTACAGCATGTTGTAAGAGTTTAAAATCCTACTAAACCGCATCTTTAAATCATCCTAAAACATTCCCTAATACATTTTCCTGAATATTCAATGTCACATCTCAGTATATCCTCATGGCATCATTGAATGAATTCGAAGAACATAAACCGCTAGAAAAACTGAGAATAAACATCATCAGAATAGCTGACAATAAGCATCTTTAGTAAAAATGCAGTAGGAATAGCTTCAAGATGTTAAATGACGGAAGCTCTGAAGACCATTTAAGAATCGATGTCGAAGTCCTCAATATTGTCTACGAATCAGCGTCAAAATCCTCAAGAACACCTAATAATCTATATTTTCAGAATGTCTTAGAAACTGGTCACGTAACGATATTTTCAAGATGCTAAATTACAACTCCTTAAGATATCTAAGAATCGAGATTTTCAGGATATTCTCGAGGTGTTGCAACTGAAACAGGGCATACTGAAGATATTTTGTGTTATGCGGGCAATTATATTTTAAGAAACTGCCGAAGGTTCTCTTTATTTTAATATGCAAGTTTACGCTATTTTACTTTTTGCTATAATTGTATAATGTCTTAAAGAAGTATTTAAATTTTCTTGCTCCAACAAGTGCCTGAAAGAAAGATTCTTCTAATTTACTAATGTTAAGCTTCTAATTTGACAGCAATAAAAGTACTGTAATTTCCTCTTCTAGGGAGCTTTCTAAAAAGGGAAACGCATGCAACTAAGTCCATTAAAGATATTAGCAATTAAAGTAAATTTTCCTAAAATACGCAAAAGTTTGGATTTGTTTTTCCTTTTTGTTAATAGCTTTTGTTATGACAGAAGATGAAGCAAAAGAAAAAAATATTTTGATCTAAATCAGAAAAAGATTTTGAATTAAAAAAATGCGATGCAGTTTCACTGACATGAGCCATAAAGTAAAAGTTTACTACTTTCGACAAGTATTAAGCCTGTTCTGTTTATTGCTAAATGCAAGAGAATTTTGAATGTAATGAAGCGATATTTTATTCATAACTCATACAACTTAACATATTAAGAATTCATTGATTTGTTAACGATGTAACTGTGAGCATATTTACTTTATCAAAGCAGGTAGTTATTATAGCGCAAATTTATCAAAAAAAGAACGTGTGTGAAAAAATTTAAAATCGTTTGATGTACAGCCCAGCACCGTTTATATGTTTTTCAAATCACTGCTCAAAAATTGTATTAAATGAGAAAAGCATACATTTTTCTCTTGTATTCCGATGTACATTTTCCAAATACTACTGAAAAAAAGAAATGATTTTCGGGAAAACTGTTTGAGCTGCAAAAAGAAACACTGTTGAATATGACGCATAAAAGATGACTATAATTAAATTTATCGTATAAGTGAACATTTTTGCTGTCAGTGTGAATAAGAATGAATATAGACAGCCATGAAAACATATATAAATGCAAAAGACGTATTTATGAGAAATGTAGAAATGTCGCTTCCTTGCGTAAGTAAACAAAATGAAGATCTATTATCATAAATCAAACTTTATCTCAAAATTTGATATTCAGAAAGCGCTGATTTCTATTTTTGTTTAACATTTTGTATTAAACATCGATTTACGTGATTAGCATATTTTACCATACTTAATTAAAAAAACAATTTTACTAGTCTTAAATTATGTAAGAGCTCTGTCTTTTTCATATTTCATCTATTCGCTAAAAACGAATACATTTAATAACGATAATGACAGATTGCACAAATATTGCTCATGCGCAATTTTCGTTGCATTTACTTAATTATTTTCGTAATTACTTTTAGGGCTTTTTCTTTGAACTCTAATTAAATTGCACTCAAACTGTATTTAAAGTCACAAAATTTTAATTTGGGCTTCAGCTCATCTAAGAAGAATGTATAGGTTCAAGTTTTATGATAAAAGTACAGAAACATAATTCTCGTTAGTTTGTATAAAAGTGCAATTAATTCAAAGGTAATATAAATTGATTAAATACATTATTCATTATGAACATTTTCCTGAAGAAATAATGCATAATAATTAATAATAACAAATTAGAATTCTTTGAAACTAACCGGAAGTAGGAAATAAAGTTCTGTACGAAAATATTTATGTTTCATTATGTTTCATTTCGTCACACGTCATCATTATTTATGTTTCATTATGTTTCATTTCGTCACACGCAGCATACTTACTACTTCATCTAACGAAGAAAAGTATCAGTCTTTTCAAACACAATCGCCACGAGCTTTTAGGGGTGATCAGGCATGTGAACAAAACAAGGGGTGTAAAATACGGCATTTTGCAATTATCCGCAACTGCCGGAGTAATACGATAAAGTGGCGTGCACCACACTGAAGAAATTGTTGCCATTTTGTGCTCCATTTTGCAATTTACCTCTCAAGATCCATCACAGTTTCCCACACTTTGTTGCCGCTCTGGTCTCTATAGTGGTTGGCGATGCTGGTTACCGTATCGTTGGTCCCGTTTTCGAGACCTAGAGAAAGCATAAATATACACCTAGAGAAAGCTTGAATATAAACCTATATATAGGACATGCATATAACATGTCCTATATACAGACATATATACCTGGAGAATATAAACTTGGAGATAATACTTGAAAATAATACCTGGATAATACCTAGAGAATATAAACTTGGAGAAATCATGAATAAAGGCTCGCATGTCTGTAGGTGGCTCCAGTGACTAACCTTGCTTTAAATAATGGTGAATCGAAAATTCTCTCAAGAGATTAATGGTAAAGAGAGAGGGGGAGGGAGACATTCGAATCCCACTCCCCCGGGATTGTTCTCCATCAAACCTGGAGCGGAGCTGTACAATTAGAGCGATGGGACTGTACCTGTGCAATCAATGGTGAAATTCTGGTGTCCTGCCAACTTTTCCTATCCTCCTCTGATGCACATTTTCTGTGTTGGCTTGTATTTTCGCACAGTGATGCTAAGAACTGTGTTACTCTGATAAGGTAAGCAACAATCGTACAAGCAGCATGTCAGTGGACGCTGGAATCATGTATACAGCATCGATATTAACTAGAACATTACTACATGTTAACCAGAATACTTAAAAGCGGCCAAACATACATGTGTTCTCTATCACGTTACTGAAATAGTAGTTACTGCCATGCGACAAATATGCCATTCATCAAAAATGCTCCTTATCACGCAACGACATTGTGACTCACAGACGCATTAGGTTTGTCAATCTATAGCTGCAAATATTGCTGACACGCGTGCCGTTTTACACACCTTTTTGTTATCGTTGTAATATCTCATTTTTCACCTGTTGTTTTGTTCACGTGCTTGATTATTCCTTAAAATATAGTGGCAACAATCGCCGAAAAATGCGATAGCTTTGCTTGTAAGAACTGGCTTTTACGAGCCACGGATATTATTTTTTGAACGCAGTAGTTTTTTAATGTTCCATTTGTAATAGAATGTAATAGAAACCAATTACTTTTAATTTAGAATCAAACAACAAAAATCAGCGTTATATTTGCAAATTTTCACAGGACTAGTTTCGATGGTTTTACCGAACCATCAGCCTCAGCTGCCAAAGCACAAACGGAAGCTTTATATTATTGATCAAGCAGGTAAAAAATTCTCATCTCTTAGCACGCCAAAAGGCAGACTCTTGTTTTAGGAGATTATAAGAATTTGGTTGTCAGTCCTTTCTTTCCATCAATTAGCTATAAAATTGCACATATTTTACAGAAATTTAACTTTCGAGTTGTTTGTTCTCCTATGAATAAAATTCTGAGTTCCATACTCAAGGACCCCATTCCGGATATCAATTCTAAGGGTATTTACAGAATTCCTTGCCAGTGCAATTTAATTTACATTGATCAAACTAAGAGAACCATAAAATTTCGCGTTAAGGAACATGAGGCATATGTTAGAAAAAAACACAGAAGTCCTCTGTTGCCCAGCATTGTTGGTCCGAAAATCACACTTTCAATTTTTCTGGAACCAAAATTATTCAGAAAACATCTTCCATTGGTGAATTAGATTTTCTACAGGCGTTTCACATTAAAAAAAATCTTTCTGATCTAGTTATTGACCTTAATTCCTATCCATCTTTGCCTTGAGCCTTTAGAGAAATCATGCTTTAGTTTTCTTGTTTCATCAATAGATGGCGCCAGTAGCTTAACTCTTGTCCAGCCATTCTTATCTATCTTATTTAATCACTATATCTTATCCCGTTCATTTGCACTTTAGCAGCTGAGGAAGATGGTTCGGTAAAACCATCGAAATTAGACCTTAGAAAATTTGCAAATATAACGCTGATTTTTGTTGTTTGATTTTTAAATTAATACTTGTTCGGCGTGATAGGCTATCTTTACAACTAGTTTTAGTTGTTTTAATTACGAGATATGTAACAAAGAGCAAATTTAAAGACTGCAAACTGCCATTCCATTTTCAATCATTCATACGTCAGCAAATTTTACTTCGGAGGATCAATAAGCATTGCGAAATCCCGAAATAGAAACTAAATATAAGAAAAAAATGGTGCTACTGGCACTGTTTTGAAATTAAAGAATATTTTTCTAAATTTTCTGCATGTGTATGAATTTTAATTTTTTTAACACATTTTAAATGTAATAAAAAATTCGGCAATTCAGCTCGGAATGCTGCGTTTATATGTTAAGGGATATATGTTTTCCATTGTTCAACTTTCCAATCATTCCTAAAATTTTCTCAAAGATTTAGTTTCTTAATTTAAATTAATATCAATTAATTTATTATTTATTTTTTATAACTTTTATTTACTGATTATTTATTTATTTCACATTTCAATTTTATAATTATTATTATTATCATCATCATTAAATTATTACGTTTTTAAAGATATAATGTATTGCATTGATTCTATATATATGTTTTAAAATTAGATTTTCTTCGTAAATATATGAAATAATATATCGCGTGAAATAATTTCATAAGCACTAGTAATTAGCTAATTTATAATATTATACAAACTTCAATTCAATTTTAGTAATTAAATGAAAGTGAATAAATTGTAAATTATATTAAATAAGCAGCCTCCTAGCTCTGGAGTGAAACTTCTTCTGAATTTTCATTATAAGCTTCTTTTTTCACTTATGGTGTTTCTCATTATGTCTGAAATTATGTCTCACTATGTCGAAAGTCTGTGAGCTTTAAGCTACTTCGTGATAAGTTAATGTTTGTACGATGTAATGTTCGATGACAATGCAATACGGTGAGTCGATTTTTTAAAATTTATATTTATATTGTTTTAAATTTAATATTTAAACGATTTTCGCATATATCTTCTTTTATCGAATATATATAGAAATCTCAGGATCTCAGGACTCTTTGCATCATCGGATAGAACGGAAAAAAATTTAATGAAATTTATATGAGATTTTCCAACGTAATTTCTGACTGGGACGCATCTTTGGGCTAAAAATATTTCAAAAACAGCACATCATTAGAATTTTCGGTAAATACTTTCGTGCCCTGTAGATAAAAGTTCTTTATTCCGCACAGTTTTGCCACTGCTCGCTTTGAAATCGTTGAGCTTTTTTAATCAAAAATTCGTTAAAGTTTTACAAAATATGAAATACGTATATAATAAAACAAATTCGAAATTCAAAATTCGGATTTCTAGCTGCCAGTATTCTGGTAGAGGACTACGTTGTTCAAAATGTGATGGCTCTAGGTACCGCTGTTTTTCTCATTGCGAGAAACATACATAAATTCCTGCATATTCTTCATTATTTAATTATTTTAAATATAATACAGGACGATAATACTTGGTGGCAACAATTTGGAAAGGGATTCAAAGCTTTTAGTGATTCGATGCAAAATGCCTCTTCGAGACTAAAAGCCTTTCTGAGCTAACGCCGCACTGGGCTAAAATTTTTGTATATTAAATAAAAATAAGATTTTATTTAAAATTCGCAAAATAATTGATGACCTAAATGTAGAGAAATTTGTCATATAGTTTGATGGGAATAAGAGATTAATTATCTTTTCAAAATTCGTCTGAAATTTTTTATTACGATTAATAAAAGCCTGGGAACCTAAATAACGAAATCACGTTGCATTACCTAATGTAAAAGTGATAACAAATTATCAGATCAGCCCGGGCTTTTACTGTTCGTGATATAAAACTACAGAGGAATTTTGTAAACAAAATTCTTTAATATTTTGTTTCTATTAAACTGTATAATAAATTATTCTACTTTAGTGCCACAGTTATTTTATGAATTTTAAAATAAAAGCATTCTAAAAAAAATCCTTTTCTTTTTATTTTTTTTTATTTATTTTTTAAGCGATAAACATTTTATATGTGCTCGCTTTGAGTAATTTCTTTCTCATATCACGAATGTTCCGATTAAAAAAAACTGTTAAATTAAAACAACAGCCTCTTCCTTTAACATATACCTTCTATGACAAAAATTCTCTGTGTTATGAACAAAATTCCTTGACCTTTGCTAATTAGTATTCAAAAACATATTCGTCTATTACGCTAATAGTCACATGAATCATTGAGTAGTCCCACTGAATGTTATTTATATTTTACGTAGTCTGGCAGTTTATTTTTCTGTGGTGTACAGACACCCCGTGAAAGATGAGAATAACAAAAAGCCCTAAATGTTATTGAAAGAGTTTACAACGGATTTTGTTCGTTTTGTTTTCCCTGTTTTGTTAAGTGAGTCAAACACTCTCCAGAGCTTCGCGATGTACTCCGGAAAATTACAACTCTGCTCACGCTATGTTGCGTGAGGTGGAAGCATAAAAAATTCCACCCCTATCAGCCGTGCGGTTTACTGTTTTACTCTAATTTGAGCTATTACTCTTCTCGCACCGAGCGAGACTCATCTATATTTGTAGGGGTTATGACCCTGTATTGTTAGTATTCATATTTATTTCGACATCGAAGGATGATATTGGCTTGGTGATGCTTGATATATTCAAGATCATGACATATTTGTAGTATATTATCGGTATGCATACTATGTTGCTCGGATCTACAACGTACACTGCACAAAAAAGAAAGAAAAAGAAATGGGACAGTTCTATACCTTCTGTACCGATTGACGACATTCAGCTTGCTTTTTCATGTCCCGAAAGCATGACTTTGGATATGTATTAGATTTATATAAATCATTGTTCTAATACAGGTATTTTGACACAAAATCGTACTTATTCTGAAAGACATGCCCAAGTTTTCCCATATTTCGATTCTAAGACTCAAATTATAGCAAACTGCCAAGTTTTGTAAAAATTGCACGAGTAGGTTTTAAAAAATGAGCTCTCAAAATTTTAGCTCCTCAATGTTAATTGAATTTGGTATATATTTGTTAATACCTCGTTTTTTTATTAAACTTATTTGATTCTTCCTTTCACTTTTGGAAATTTAGGTTCAATCCAAATGAAATTTGCCCACTTTTATAATTTATTTTTAAAATAACTTTTATATATTTTAATTAAAATTTACTCTAATTGTTTGCAATTAAGTTTAATGTTGTCTCATATTCTATATTTTGCATATATAGACAGACAGAGAATCGAAAATTATCGTCTACGTATATTATTTCTCAACTCAAGATTAAATTTAATTTGGTAGTTACATAACACATAAGTGTAAAATGTAACTCCCATATTACTGCAAATAGCATAAAATCTGCGGTATGAAACGAATAAAATTGAAACAAAACATTGCAAAGATTTTTCTTCTTCACTGCATCATGACTTCATGGTGTAATTGGAAGGACATCTGAGTAGCAGAAAATGCTAAAAGACTTGCACCCGAAATAAATGTAATGGACGATAATTCATCACCACCTGTATTTAACGATGATCGCCCTTTATGTGGGAAAAAACACAAAGAAAGTGTTCCTTTCTTACATTGTACCTTCATGGTGTAACAGTAAGCACATCCGGATACCATTTTAAATGTAAGGAGTTCGAAACTCCGACGCCATAGCTGGTTTTCTCATAATTCCTACTCCGAAATTTCTAAAAGGCTGTACAATAAAATTTTAACTCTCAGAATTTGGACTATTTAGAGTACAGCGCAAAGATTGTCTGCTTAAGAGAAACGATGCTCTCGTAAAAAAGTTTCTAAGAGAAACCTGCTTGAATTCCCGCTTCAGCTAGGGAACACCACGATAATCCCATGGAGGCATCCCGTTCACTAAGATTTGGGCTTAAGTAGAACTACCAAACTTCACTGTTTTCATCACTCTTAGTTCTCGCAGTAAGGTGGTTAAATAGTATGGTGTTCTTAAATATTCAAACATAAAAGGGCTGCCAGTTTTTCAATGGTTTTTTCCTAAGTTCTCCGTGGAAAACAGATCCAGAGATTGGGCTGACCAATTTATTCGTTAGTGTCTTCGATTTCAAGGAATTCATCAACCAAATTAACTTGGTCATGACCGGTTTCATATTCATAAAGCGAAAGATTTGCTATGCAACTATTGTGCTACCGTGTGTCTGTATAATCTGAAATAACTATGGGCGTATATAATTATGAACTATTACTTTCATAGATTACTTTCATAGATCAAAATACTGGTTAACCTTCGGTACGTACCAGATCTTATCGTTCATCATAACCTGTTACATTCCTCCTATCATCGATTAAAAGATAATCTTTTTATATTTCTAATTATTTAGGATTTTGCTGGATATGTGAATCAATAAACAGAGATCTGAGTGGTAGAAACATTTGACGAAGGTCTTCCGTTCCTTACAAGTCATTTCATTTTGCTAAGCTAATTCACTAAAAGTAAATCTTTCTTGCTGATTCCAAATACCTAAACCTTGACCATCAAAACAATTCTGGACGCGTGCCGAGGTAAATGACTCCAACAATCGGTTCTTTTACCCTAGAATTCTCGAGACACGCGTGTACTCATTTTCTTCTGCCATCTGTGGCTCAGACAGAATTCCCAGAGGCATCATCTGACATTTTAGTAAATGAAGATAGCACTGAATCATGCGATGGAATTAAAATGTTTGGTTCATTTACCTTCTAGAAATACATAGACTTCTGTTTCTTTTTTTTTTTTTTTTTTTTTTTTTTTTTGTAGGATATATGAGATGTTTCTTCATTTTCGGAGGTATATATAGCCTTTCGATTAATTCCTTAGGAACAAAGAATAGAAATATTGTGTGGTGATGGAGATTCGTGTTAAATGGAAAATACGAAATGAGACATGTGAATGTACAACCAGTTCCCCATTCAGCAGAATAATTAATACCGAGGACAATATCCTCGGTTAGCTCGAAATCATAGTTCGCGCAAGCGTAATTAGAAAAGATGACTAAATGGAAAAATCCACTCTATAATTAACAGAAAATATTATTAACAATTTACCCGTACTTTCAAGCAGTTTATCTAGAATAAATTTGCTTGAGTAAATTAAATCACTAAGTGCAAACTCCTGAAATGAATCATTTAGTAATATTTATATTATACTCGAGATTATGTACAGTTAAATTAACCACTGTTTTGCATAAAATAGTTTCCAAATAACATGACACTGTCTGCCATACTATTAGCCCACGAAAGTTCCTTTTCCTTTTGGTATTTTTCGTCGACAGTTTTGATTTACGCTGATGATTTGTTTGTAACAGTAATTTTTGTATAGTTTCGGCCCTCGGTTAATCAGCAGTTAGATATAGACATATTCAAACATGGGGTTAGGTTAACTTATTTGAGTATGGAAAACCACATGAAGGCTATCTGCCTAAGGGAAGGAAAACCGTCGTGAAATATTTTCTGAGGGAATTTGGCTCGTATTCACGTTACACATAGGGAACACTGCAGAAACCAAACATGCAGCCAGTCGTTTCGTCTGAAGTCGAAACTAGGTCGAACTCCCATTATTCAGTGGTTCATTCGTGTTTCAGAAAAACTGAAATACTATGAATCTTAGAAATGAGTTTCCATCATTAACATTTACCTATTTTGATCATTTCGAGGCTTATTCACAGCTAAATTGAAAATAAGCTTTTCTTTTTCATTTATAGTCATACTTTGAGACTAAATTCGAGTGCCTATCTCACATATGTTTATTATTTATAACTAAAAATAATATCAATAAAGAATAGCTAAATTTTAAATTAGCTAAAATTCAATCTAAGATTGAAATAAGATTCCTAGAAAAACTCTAAGCATTCTAAGAAAGGCTGACTTGTGTCAATAAAGGAGCAGGAAATTGCTCCAAACTCAAACAAAGAAATGTTTTACAATAAATAAAAATATTTAAAAGATAGGCAGGTTTAAAAAAGAACAAGTTCTGAAAAGCAAATTCAACTAAGCAGGTTTCATAAGCAAATAAACTCCAAAACCCAAATTAGTTTTCTTTAAAATGCATAGAAATCCTTTAGATAAACCCCTCATTTTAAGGTTGAATTATGTGACAGTCTAAGCCTGAATTTTGCATAATTTTAGATTTTAAAACCATAGGCTTCTCTTCCTTCTACAACCAGTTTAACAGTCAAAAAATTTCATCAGCATTATATGAATAATGACATAATTTGAATGTCTCAGAATTTTCGTTAAACTGTTTTTTTATGTACGGTAATATTATAATTTCTCAATTTTTAATGAAATAAATATAAATTTTTAAAAACGAAAATGTTAGAAATTAAAAGAAAAGTTAAGCAAATATCAACGGAGTAATTTTAAAACAAATGTACTCAAAAGCCGAGTCAGTCTCCTTTGAAATGTGTAAAACGTTTTTAGAAAAACACTTTATTCTAAAGTTGAATTATGTGATATTCTAAGAAAGAAATTGTGCTTCATTTTAAATTTCAGATCGATCCGCTCTCTTCCTTCTGTTGCCAATTTAACTGTCAAAGAATTTCGTCAGCATTATACGAATCACGTGCTATTTGAGTACTTAAATTTTTTTCTAAAAATGTTGAAAGTTAATTTTCTTAATTTTGTGTTTTAATAACATTTATTTAAACGTTTAAAAATGGTAATGGTAGTTTAAAAATGGAAACAAAAAATAAAGTAAAAAAAATCACGGTAAAATTCTATCAAACCTACAGAATGATAGCTTTCGTATCATATTATTACTTTAGTAGAAAGCACTCTACTTATTACGGACTAAACATGTGAAAAAGATCGGAAAAAAGGATAGATTTTGCCGTTCATAAAAATGGCCGGAAGAAAAACGAAACAAAAACAAAAAAGACTGGATTGGAAACAAAAGGTATCATAATACATCTCTCAGGCAATTCATCATCTGTATTTTAAGATACGTTACTTTTTACGACTTTCAGGAAGCCTCAAGGTTAAAGTGAAGTCAATAAAACACAATCCTTAATGTTTATTACAAGGTTAACAAAATCAATGATCATCATTTGCGACTTCTCTAACCTGTCTGAAAACTAGCATTAACTTTTGATGTCACGAATAGATGTAATCGAAAAACTGCTATTAATTTTTACAGACATTAGGAAATGCCTATAATTTAGTCTCTTCAAGTGTTTTGGAGTATTAATTTGCATTGTGATATATTATGTTGCTACAGCATTTTATTTTCTTAAAAAATGGACTCTTTAAAAGCACTAAGCACACTTTTTATTCATACATATCTTCATTTTATTTTAATAATATTCTAATTGAAATAGTTCATAATAGATTGAATGCGCGCAGAACTGATGATAGCTTGATGAAATTTCATTTTTACAAAAACAACTTTACAATTCTGAGACGTTTCATACAAAAATATTCGTACAGCTCTTCTCACGATGACAGAGCGTTATCAATATTTACCATTTCAAGTTAGAAGTTTAATTAATTTTAATTCAAACTATTAACGTACGTTTCTAGCTGAGTTCAAAACTCAATGCAATGCAAAACGCATCTAAAAGCTTGCACGGTGATTTTTGAACTTAACTGAAAATGTAGGCTTTCTAATATAGTTTTGCCCCGTCCTCCAAAGAAATTTTCAGTACCTTCGATTTCTCGAAATTGCTGGAAGGCATACACAATTACATAAAGATCGGATCAAAATGTCACCAAATGGCTGCCGAGCTTGGCGACGTTTTGGCGATTTCTAGCCAAATTTAGCTACGAAATGCCAGTTTGGCGAAATAGCCATTTACCTCAATGTTAAATAGACTTACCCTGTAACACTATTTTTCCGTAGATCCTTGGCATCCTGATGCCTTTCATATCACATTATGCGAGATATACTACAATTTACATGTAGATTAACTAAAATTATTTACTTTGCATACAAAATTCGTAACAATATTTAAATTATATAACTTACGGTATAATCTACTGATAGTTTGTATGAACATTTATTTGCACTCTTGTGGCCTAAGATCAAGTTATCTTCTTAACCAAGGTCGCCGGTTACGTAATCAATATAGGTCAAGGATTACTTAATCAATAAAGATGAAACAATTTATAATTGATATATGTCTCCATGCACAATGTAAATGCTAGTTTGGCAGAAACTGACTGCTAGTTCGAATATTCAAGTGGCAAAGGATATATTTAATTTACTTAAAATTCTAGGTGCAAATATTTTTCATGATAAGTATGTTCACGTTTTGGAAAAAAAATGGAAAAAACAGGTGATTCATAAAGTTTTTCCAAAAGTTCCTGTTCGCTAGTAGGGCATTAAGGTTTCCCGAGGTTTCCTTAGCGCAGGGTGGAGTTCTTGAGTAAGACAAGCAGTTTTTAAAATTACTTCTAGCCCTGTCGGTAGCGGTCAACCGGTTATCGATTCTCTTTGGAGATGTGTCGGAAGTTGATCTTGACAGAGGGAACAGAAATGCTCTTGGCAATTTTAGGTCTTGATTTTGGGTCTCCCTGCAGGGAGATAATAATGCTCTTGACAGGACGAGCTGAAAAAACTGTTCTTGGCGGAAATGAAAAAACGCAAGGAAAGAAATTTGTCTTTCCTTCTCACTAAAACGGACTAATTTGACTCTGGAGCTGAGTTCATTTTTTTGTTCAGGATTTCTCGGGCGTGTCGAAAAGGCATCCAGGATTCTTATCTAGACGAAATCGCCAAAGCGACTTTCGATTGGCGAGTGCTGTGTCGACAGACCTGGGAAAATTTCCATCAGGATTCCCTAGGTTCCGATTGGGAACGTGATCCGGGGGCTCATCTGCAGAGGTGATCGAAGACAGCTAGTCGATGCATAACAACACGCATGCAACTGCGTGCGAACTTTGAGCGAGGGATACCCTTCGGGCCATCATGAAATGAAACAAAAAGTTGCAAATGGTACGTGATTATAGTCACGTTCAAATTTCCTGAAAAGTTCTAAATGATCGCTAGTAAATAACTTCTCTTATAATTGCTAGTAGTCCTTCGAATACAGATGAAGACGTTATAATGCGTGATATTTACTAACACCCTCCTTTCAAATGTAATATCGGTTTATCCTTTGTGATGCATCCTGGGAGCAGCTCTCGGTGATGAACCTACTAAATAACCGACAGATTTGGTCATTCCAGAGAAATACTTCAGAAGCAATTGTTCGGCCATTTAAGCAAAAAATAATCGATATATTTCGTATTTCGGGACAAATTAATAGCTAGCGAGCAAATTAAAACGTATTCCTTTTAAATATATACTTTTGCAATTTTGTTTCTGATTCTGAATATAATATTTTCGTTAAATTCTTATGTAGACGGCGAATTGTTTGGATAACAGATTACATTTTGAAATGGTTTTCATTTATATTCATATGATCACTATATGTTGTTTCAGAAATCCTTATTCTTTTATATATATATTTTTGTATATAAGAAACTGTTGTATTTTCATTACATTATACAGCTTTCAGGTTTTTATGAAATAAGAGGAATTTCAACAAACTGGATTAGAAACGGAGAGATGAAATTAACTAACTTGCTTTCAGTATATTTTTTCAATTAATTAGTGTTGTGCAATATTTTTAAATTCATTGGGAATTATGGTTCAGTAAATTTCAATATTCATTCGAATAGTATTTGTTTTTAAATAGTTCTTTTAGAACTCTTGATGTAAAAAAAGCTTTGCCAATACGAAAACATTTTTTCAATCGATTCTTCGCTCAAGTTTTAGATTTAGAGCTATATTAGAAAAAATGTAATACACAGTCCAGTCACATTAATGTGACCATCTGTCAAAAGCCAGAATAACCACCTTTCGCAGAGCGGACTGCTGCGAGACGTGCAGGAAGAGAGTCACATAGGTCCCTGAAGGTGTTCTCTGGGATGTTGAGCCATGCCGACTCTAATGCCGTGGCCAGCTGCGCTAGATTACGCGGTTGAGGATCCATGGCGCGAACAACTCGATCGAGATGGTCCCACAGATGCTCGATTGGGTTTAAGTCAGGTGAGTTTGCTGGCCAGGGGAGGACGGTAAACTCATCCTGGTGCTCTTCGAACCACGCACGTACACTGGCAGCTGTATGGCACCTCGCATTGTCCTGCTGGAAGATGCCATCATCCTGAGGAAAAACAATGCGCATGTAGGGGTGAACATGGTCCGCAAGGACAGATGCGTACTTGTATTGATCCATTGTGCCTTCCACAATGATCAGTGAACCTAGAGAATGCCAGGAAAACATTCCCCAGACCATAATGCTCCCGCCTCCAGCTTGGACCGTTCCGGCAATGGTTGCAGGGTGGTTCCTTTCAGAGGTTTCACGCCTTATACGCCAACGTCCATCTGTCCGATGGAGCATAAAACGCGATTCATCCGAAAACGCAACCTGTCGCCACTCAGTGGACGTCCAGCTGCTGTACTGGCGTGCAAATTCTAGCCTTCGCCGTCGATGAACAGCAGTCAGCATAGGTGCACGAACCAGGCGTCTGCTTCGGAGGCCCAGACGCAGCAATGTTCGCTGAATAGTACTTTGGGAGACACTTTTGGTAGCCCCTTGGTTCATTTTGGTGGTCAGTTGCTCAACGGTAGCCCGTCTATCTGCCCGAACGCATCTCCGCAACCGTCGTTCGCCTCTGTCATCTATGGCCCGTGGTGCACCACATTTGCCACGTCGCTGATTTTGGACAGTCCCATTTTGCCATGCACGGTACACTTTTACCACGGCGGCACGCGAACAGTTCACAAACTCAGCCGTTTCGGAAATGCTTCCACCCTTGGCCCGAAAGCCAATGATCATGCCCTTTTGGAAGTCGGATAAATCGCTTCGTTTCTGCATTACGCCAACGATTGAAATGTTTTCCGAAGCCCTCACACACCCTTTATATACGCTCAACTGCACTGTGCTGCCACCTGCCTTCTGTGATTGGTTATTTAACTCTGACATGGAAAGTACGTGGTGGTCACATTAATGTGACTGGACTGTGTAGTAAGTAGTTATCTAGTTCGGCTAACATCTGGAAGATTCTTGAATCAAATGCCGGCCAGAGCATAACTGTTTTCTCGTACTTCTTGGTCTGAAATGTCGAAAGACATCTGCAAACGTTTCCTGTTTCTATCTTCAAAAATCCAAACAGTTCAAAAAAATAAAAAATAGTAAAACTCCCCCCTACCCAAAAAGTTCAAATATAGAGCAGGATATATGGTAAACGTTTTAAAAGCTTCAGTTTACTAATATTCCATTTAGAATAAAGCAAACGGAGAAAAAAAATTAAAATGCCATTTTTCCTTCCTTGTGCAAAGTAAAGGAAGTATCACGAAAAATTCTGGGTACCATATTTCAACGAAAATATCCATTTTCACCGCTGTCAAACGCAATTTAACAATGTTTTTGCATGATATCTATACGTAACGACAGAATAAAGGACTATTTTTGCCAAAAAGGATTGTAAAATGGGTTCAGAGGAGATTTTCTCGTACCGTTTGTACGTACGTACGTATATACGTACGTACTTATGTTTGTATGTATGTATGCATCCGGCATAACTAAAAAAATGTATAGCCTCAGAACGTTGAAATTTTGTATGTGTGACTGCTATAACATACAGATGTGCACCTCCCTTTTTGGTGGCAATCGGCAACTTCAAAAGTATCTAAATATATATACACTGTTACTCGGCTCCGTGAGCTCAGTTTTTTATATTCCTATATGGTAGTAAATGGCTCATTTTTTGCTTTAAAAATGATTGAGTTATGCTGTTCTTATCTTCCGGTTAAGGTTTTTAAGCCTTCAGTTAACCTGCATGTTATAGCCGTAGAATTATCAACAATTTAAAAGTTGTTTAAGCCTAATTTTTACTTCTTTGTACCAAGTAAAGGAAGTATTTTACTATAGCAGCCATATTTATTTACATCTGAAACTTAGAAGAATAATGGATTTGTTACCAATCTAGAAAAACTAAGCTTCGCAACAGCTAAGTAACGTTTTCGTTTATTATTGCGAATTATACCCTTAATCCATCCTGGAATTATCATTTAAGTTATTAAATTATTCCATATATTGAGTCAGCATACCATCCACAAAAATTAAGTCAGTTTCTACGCCTTCAGTGTATTTTTCCCCAGTGAGACCAAAAGGAAACTTTTAGTTTCGTGCGCCGAAAAATCTGCCTTTCTTGCCTGCTAGCCGAATTGCTTGTTTTTGCTCAGAAACTCTAATTTTAATTGTAAAAATTGCTCTTTAATTATTTTAACTGTATTTGTGTTTTATGTTTTTCTATATCTTTCAAATTTTAATGAAGATATTTTGAGTTTTTATGTATTTTAACCTTGCCGCGAAGTGAGAACTGAACTAATTGAATGAGAAATATATCTCCAACGAAATCGAGGAAATAAATGTTTCATATTAGCAGCAAATATTGTCGCCAGTCTGACATGGACAGATGAGAATATTTAAGAGTAGCGCATGCGTATCAGGGAAGCGGCGCTGAATCGTCTATGAAGAACTGTTTCTTTTCAGCCCAGAAGGGCTATTAATTTCGTTTTAGCATTTTGCGTTGAAAACTTTAAATGTCGGTTCACTTTTCAAATTGTTGCCATCAAGTATTGCAGCTCTGTATTATATTTAAAGAAATTAAATAATGAAGAATCTGCATTAAATGTATGTATTCTCGCATTATGATAAAACAATGGTACATAAAGCCATCGAATTTTGAATAACGTTCGTTTCCACCCGAATATGATATAATGTACGTTTCCACCCGAATATGCGCATCTGGAAGCCCGAATTTGGAATTTGTTTTATTATCTATTTCATATTTTATAAAACTTGAACGAATTTTTGATTAACAAACTCAGCGATTTCAAAGCGAACAATGGCAACACTCTACGAAAAAAAAATTTTTATTTCCAGTGCGCGAGACTGTGTATCGGAAATTCTAAAGATATGCTCATTTTAAAATCATTTTGCGATATTACTGTTGAACTGAATTTTATGGTTTAAGTGCGACGAACATGATACTTAATAAATAATGGTAACCAACAAAACGTTAAAAAACGTCCCTTCGGGTGTAATGTTAAAAAGCTTTCAGATTTTTAAATTTGTTAAATTTCTTTTATGAATCTCTTTAGATTTATTATAGTATTTGAATGGAACATGTGGCAACGAATAGATAATTCTTCAGATGACATAATTTTTGTGCATTCTGAGTTATAAAATGAATGAGATGTGACGCTTTTAAGTGAGCCTAGCGCTAAAGTGTCGCTACGGTAAATAAATATAGTGAATTTTAAAGAGTGCAGTTATTCTATTGTAGTTTATGAGTTATCGACGAAGTAGAATTGAATAAGTTTAAATGAAATGTAGGAAAAATGCGTATAATTTAATATTCCGTACAAGGAAGTCATTTAGTGTACACATCAGATTTTTTAAATAACTTGCGATAGTCTACAGATTAAAAGAGGTTGTCATATGTTAAATGAAATATTGCCTGCCCTTTGTAGCTACACTTTTAACTCAATTTATACTCCGCATAAGGAAAATTCTCGGAGGATTTATTTTGAAACTTTATCCATCTGGCAGTGAATAATAGCTTTTGGAACCTTAGCTTGCATAATAAGGTTAATTATGTTGGTCCCAAACGCAAGTTAAAAATTTTTGTTTCATAGAAATATTTACGCTGTGTCATCTATAAAATTATCGTTTAAGGTATGCTTGTGTTAGACATTTTGTGGCTGGCTACCAACAAAAACTGCTTTATTCTGTAACCAAAGTAACGTGCGGGTAAGCTCCCAGCCGTGTTTCAATGTTTTGCATTTTGTGCTTTATAGCCCCAAGTATTTGAGATTTACGTTGACGATTCAGTTTGTGAAAGGAGGAAAGTCAAATTTATTTGTTTCGCTGCCAAATGATTTACGAAGAGAACCAGTTTTCAGAAATTATAGCTATATCTATAACTATAGCTATACAGTCTGCAAAGTTTTAGGACCAAGTTCATGCAAAGTATCGGGAGTAGTCTGCAATGTTTTAGGACTAAATCCACACAAAATCGAAAGTTGAAGAAGCCAAGATTCTTAATTCTTAAGTTTCAGTGAACAAATATAAAAAGTTTACACAACACTCTGTGATGCAATTGCTCTATGTCTTTGTTGCATTCATCCTTCTAAATCTCTGGCTGTGGTTTTCTGTCAAATTAATGACTTCTTGGCTGACTAAGGCCAAGCCTGTACAAAGTTTTAGAACCGAAATCATATTCTGCAGCAAGTGTGAAAAGTTACAAAATCAAAAGTTGAAAAACCGAAGTTCTTAATTCTTTGAAGTCTGTGCAATGCTTGGCGCGTTCATACAACTGCTTGGTTCCTTCACAGTACTAATCTTTTGGAATCCTGTTTAACACTTTCACCGCTATGGGCGAGGTATCTCATCTTCCAATAATTTTTGCTGAATGCTAGTGAGGAGATATCTTGTCATCTACACAAAGTGTTTTCTGTATTATTGCAGCGTGTCCAGCGACCTGTTTAATAGTCTTTCAGCGCACCCTTATCCATATTATTTTGTTTTCACAAAATTTACAGACAGTGGGACAAAAAAGGAAAATTGCCGTGATGAATGTCCTAAATCGCTGGTTATGATTTTTCTTAATCTTGTTAGTACTGTCAAAATAATAACCATTTAACTGACTACGGACAAAATACGTACAAAGTTTTAGGACCAAGTTTATACAAAATTGAAAGCTGAAGAAACAAGATTCTGAATTCTTTGCTTTCAATAGACACAAGCCTTGGAGTCTACGAGACGCAAAATACGTTCATACAGTTGCCTGATTTCATCGTAGAACTCATGCTTTGAAATGCTGTTTAAACCACTGAATATATTGTTACGAAATGTCTAGGCGCGGTAAGATAGCTTCCCCGCTAAGCAGGTTTAGGGTTGCCATAGGCAGAGTTGCCACATTCGGCGAGAAATCGCCCATTTGGCGACAAAATAGGCGATATGCTACAGACGCATGGAGAACCTTCTAGAACGAATTCTTCCTGATTTAGCCCAGAACGTTCTCGAATACAAGTGAAAAGCTATATAAACCCTGCTGGTACGCAAAGAGTTGAGTCAGTTAGTTAGTTGGGTCAGTGCGGAGTTAGTTAAGAGTCGGTACGTAGTCTAGTGCCAAGTTGTCGTCGAGAGCATCGAGCGAGTCTCTTAGTGTATCGCGAGGCAGTGCATCGTCGAGTTTTTTATCTTAGAGTGTGTTGAGCTTCGGGAACGACTGAACCGCGTCGGGAGCTGTGTACTCTAGCGTATCGTCGAGTGCGTCGCGAGTTCTAGTGTGGAGAGTCTCGAGAGTACGTGGAGTTTCGAGAACGACCGAGCAGAGTCGGGAATTGCACTCTGGTGCTTTGCCGTGAAGCCGTCTTCACCGTTATAGCCTGAAGGCTGTGTCGCTGATTGTCTCAGCGTGTTTATAGTAGTTAGTTGACGACTGTAAAATTGATTTTGGAACTGTCTTGAAAAATACTACTGGCCAATAAAGTGTGTTTCGATACTTCATCAAATTTCGTCGTTATTCACTCCAAATCCGCGAACCCTTGAAGAGAAAAACGGACCAATATTTTCCTGAATCTTTTCATTGCTGTCAAAATAAGAACCTTTCGGCTGACTAAGGTCAAGTACATGCAAACTTTTAGGATGAAGATCATACAGAATTTTAGAACCAAGGCGGCAAAGTTTTAGGACCAAGTCCGTACAAAGTCGAAAGCTGGAAAAACCAAGATTCTTAATTCTTAGCCATCGCTTGAAGTCTATGCAAAGCTTGACGCGTTCATACGACTGTTTAGTCCCTTCTAGTACTTATCCTTCTGAATACTGTTTAAGTCTGCGGGTATGATTTTCTCAATACTTCTGAATACAGATAATTAAAATACAATAATTTTTCTTAATACAGATTCTCTTCAATGCTGTTAAAATAATACTTTTTTTTTAGCTGACTAAGTACCAAGTCTATAACAAAGTCGAAAGTTGGAGAAACCAAGATGCTTAACATTAAGCCTGTAATAAGAAAGTCACTAGATACAGATAAATGGTGTAAGTTAATTTTTACAAATCCTGGGAGGGTTCAAAGTAGTTTCCGCCAACATCAATACACGTTCGTAGGCGAATTTTACAAAGATGAAATGCTTTAAACAATCGGTTTTGTGGAATAGATGAAAAATACGCTTCTATGACGAATGAAAATGACGCCGACGTAAATTTGTTTCAGCTTAAAAATAGCTGAAGGTCCTACTTAGTAAGGTCAGGAGAATAGGAAGGATGTTCAATCAGTTTGATGTGATTTTCTTCGTAAAGCCCAGCTGTTAGTCGTTAACTAAAAATTGAAAAAGATCCATTTATAAATTAATAAATAAAAACTGCAAGTCATCGAGTCGCTAAAAGCATTTCTCTTTCTGACACTAAAAATAAACATCTTTTACAGCCTTCTTTTAGCATTTTCATTTTTTTCATCTACGCTTAAACTGTTGTTTTATATTACATTATTTTAATCAACTTATTAGCCTGGTAGATTGCAAATTCTACTAAGTGTTCTCATTTCATGCTGAACAAGTTTTGTAATTCTATATTTAAATATTATAGCAATATTTTATTTATAAGTAAAATGAAATGGTTTAAGCCTAAGAAGAATTATATACAAAAAGAGTAGATTGCTTTTAACAATATTCTACTCTAAACATCCATTACCTTAATGTTACACTAAAAAGAAACGGTTTGCTCGTTTTGGAACGTTGTGAGTGAAAGGATCCTGAATAAAATAACAGTAAACTTTCACTTAGTGAATTAACCTCGCATAAAAATCTCTGTGATCTCGCTACGTGTAAAAGTAAAGTATAAAACAGGCTTCAGCAAAGACCTCAAAGGTTTATTTATATTCATTAATTTATTGATTTATTCCAATTTTTTAAAATCGTGTTTAAACTGATACTCTTCATCCCACAACTACTCGGAACTTCAAAGAAGCATTATCATAGAATTAAATTCCAAAGTAACCTTTTTATTAATTACCTCTCTCAAGAGATCCTTTATTTTTTCGAAACCAGAGGCTTTCCATCAAATTGAACTTCTCTGCTTGGGATTTTACCATCTAATCTCTTAATACCTCTCGTTGAGGACGGTACTTTGTTTGGAAGGGACTATTATCATTTATTTAACAACAGTAATTATTTTTGTGTCTTATTTGGGGTATTATAGGAATCTCATTATTTCTGTACTTGATTGTTGTAACAGGTGTTCGCATCAATCACAACCCAATGACACAAAATTTGAGTAATATGAGTAATATGAGATTTCAAATTATAAATACGATAGCTCACTGAAAGTGCAGTTACAGTCAACTAACAATTAACTAAAGAGTTAGTAAAGGGAAGGGGTCTGTGTAAGAAAAAATTATTATTATATTTATTGCAGAGTGATAGGAAAATTTCTATCACAGATCCTCACCGTATTTGTCTCTATTTGAATATGGCAAAGACTGAGACAAAGATGACTGTCTCTCTATAGGAACGGGTGCCTTCCTGGAGGAAGTTCTAAGGAAAATTTGCTAGTATTTAATTTAGAAAAGAAGGAAAAATAGTACAACATATATGTAGCCAGCCCTTTCTTCGGTACGAAGGAACAATGCTCAATGATAAAATTCAGCCATTCAGCTATTGATGGTGCAACAAAAGTGTCTACGCAAATAAACTACCTACGAAAAATAGAAAAAAGAAAAGAAGCAAAAGCGCATACGGAAACGAAGTGCCTAAATTAAGCTTCAATGGAACAAAGTCTACGGAAAATACAAAAGCAAATATGTTTACGGATAATATAAAAAACCTGTTCTAAAAACTAAGGATATGTAGAAAACACAAAAAATAAAAAATAAAGACATATTCCCCAAACCAAAAATATCTGCAGAAAATACAAAACGAAAAGTGTCTGCGGACAGCATAAAAGATAAAAACTTATTCCATACACAAAAATGTCTATACAAAAAAAATATCTCTACTTATAATATAAGAGGTAATGCCCTATTATATAAACTAAAACGTATATGGACACCATAAAAAATTAAAAGTTAAAACATATTCCATACACCAAAAATAGCTACAGAAAATACAAAAAAAAAAAAAAAAAAAAAAAAAAACAAAAAAAAAAAAATAAAAAAAAAAAAAAAAAAAAAAAAAAAGAAAGTATCTATGGACAACGTAAAAAAATAAAAACTTATTCTGTAAACAAAAACGTGTCCAAAAAATACAAAGGAAAAGAAGCAAAAACAAAAGTGGTTAAAAAAACGAACTTACGTATTAAATTTGTTTACGGAAAATACAAATGGAAAAAAAATATTTACGAAAAATATTCCATAAACCAAAAATGTTTACGAAGAATACAAAAAGGAAAACTAAAATGAGCGGAAGAACACACGATATATGACTGATGAACTCTACCGCAAGCAATTTGTCTTTACGTTGTCAATACGTTTTGTGAATACGTACAATTTGCCAATACCTTTTGGCTGACTATTTTACGACAGTTTTAACTGAGTAATATTGTTCAAGTTTTCTTGTAAATATCATTCTTCAATGCCATTTATAACATAGTTCCTTTATCTCTAATGGTAATTCTTCTGTTGACACTTACAGCGCATTTTTTTCTGTTTAGAATGCTGATTTCATTTGCATATCCAAATGAACTTGTTCCCCAGAAAGCACAAGTAAAAAGTCAATAGCATGTTTCTGTTAATTTTAATACGGGTTATTTTAATAATAAGATGGATTAACTGTGATTAAGAGTTAACCGTGGGTGTCTATCCTGGTGTTACCTCGGTTAATCGGATGTTGATTGTGTCTATATATGAAGAGAATTTAAGTACGCTTTACAGTTGAAGCTAATCTTTTGCAGCATTAATTAGAAACTCGTTGAAAATACATTTTTCATGTCATTAACGTCAGATAGAAATTGTTCCTTATTACTGGCATGTTTTTGATTCATAAATATTTATTAACTTCATAATAATATACTAATAAGTTATTTTTAATATTATGTTCTGTCTTGTATTTGATTTCCTATTCTTAAAATATCATTTTAGAAGAAGATGGGGATTAGCTAACATAAAAAAGAAGATAAGGAAGAATATGAATAATGCATTGGTAACCGGTTGAATTGATTTGTATTGAATAGTTACTGTAAACGTTTCTATTTCGCGCTCTCGCTACTCAACGAACTTTCGAATATAATTTTGAGTGACGACAGCTATAGTAAATACGGAGTTTATAAGTAATTAGGAGAACTTGAAGTGTAGTGTAGCTGCAGGAACTCATATCGTATAAGACCGATTTGCCGAACTAAATGTTTCAGTTGACTTGCTTAATTAAGCATTCCATTTTTGCATGTTGAACCAAACATTTCAATTGAGTACTTAATTGCCAAGGACAGTTTATTATTTATCATATTTCCTGCTTTAGTTGCTACGCAATAATCTGCCAACAATTAACATGTAGCTTCATATTGCTACGGACTACGTGTTCCTAGCTATCTCTTTAAATAATCAGTCTAGATGAGCAGGAATACATTGACAACTTCAAATGTCACAAAGCACAATAGTAAACTCATACTCTCTACGAGCAGCAGCTCTATGGGTAGGTGACAAGATTCAAACAACCATTCGATTTCATAGTGAGAGCATAAGCTTACTCCAGTCTCTAAATAAACGAGGCACGGTGGCCGAGCATATAGAAGCCCTAAAAGTGATCTTAAATGGAAGCCTTCCAATCAAACTTTATCGCGTACGAGGCCACAGGGATTTAGAGGTCAACGAAAGAACAGTCGAGCTCGCGAAACTGGCTGTATACGAAGAAAACGTAGAAGTAAAAGTCACATTAAGAAGCCCCACCTAGAGGCGTGACAAGCAAGATGGACAAATGAAGAAATGGGGAGATTTATACATGAAATCATCTCGGAGGTTAACCAAAACAGAGTCAAGCCCGACCACTATTATGTTCAGGCTTATGCTAATCACTGCAAATTTCTGCCCACTACATCCGCTTCCTCAGCAAAAATGACAAATGCGCCCGCACGGCAGCAGGCACAAGAGCCGATATCCTCCACTACATTAAATATTTCCCACAAACAAGAAGATTCAGAAACCTTTATTTTCTATAAAACTTTACAGCCTTCCAGCGTCAATTCTGTACAAAGATTATTACGGAGCCAAAGGCATCACTGCAGTTACGTCACATATAAACATAAACGCTCTAATTATAAACGAAGAAGAGTGAATGTAACAGGTCTGCGTACTTGGCAAAAGACAAAGTAGACTGCCCCCTACTTCGTTTGTAAATATTTCGTAAGCACCTAAACTAACATAGGGAATTAAGTTATACTAACACATTTTTATAGACTCAGCACATTGATTGCTCATTCGTATTCTTCAGCACTGTGTTGGATTGTAGTATTTAATAAAGGTCGTAGTTTACAAAATAAAGAGCAGATTTAACGACAGCCTACTGCAACAAGTAAAAAAAGATGATTATTAATAAAAAGATCAGGGTGATTTCAAACCCTGTGGTGCCTTCACCTTGATTGGCGGAGTAGATTAGCGCTCTAAGCGCAGCGCAATAAAGAGCCGTAAATGGATCAAGGAGAAAGCGGACATTAAGCAGTTCCTCCTTAGGGCATGAGAAATATACTTAGTTCCCAAAATCATTAGCTCAGTAAACTCTAAAGCGTAATTCAGTTAACCCTTTTTTAACTGCTATCCTCGCACCCGATCAGCTACCAAATCCTCCTAGCTCGTGAAACTGTGCTTATATAGTGTAGCACAGACACATGTATGGTGTAACCCGGGCTTCTAGAAGCTTCGAGAAAAATCCCTCTTAGCTCTTCAGAGATATGTTTTCCCAAATTATTCGTAAAGTTGTCTTGGGCGACAAACTGCCAAATATAGCCAACTTGGCCACAAAACCTGTCGCTTAGGTTTGTTAGGAGAACATTTGCCGATATCTCGCATTCTACGTGTGTTCCCACAAATTCAATTACAACCAAAATAAACTCTAAAACTATTATTCTAAAAGCAACAAATAAATAAATTAAACAATACACAAAGTTACAACATCACATGAAATTAACAATGCAATCAAATGAGTTCAAATATTTGTAGAAATTTTTATGCAAATATGATGTACAATTAGGTAAAGATTTTGTAAAGTAGTTCAAGATATAAATTCATTTGGAGCCTCCACTCACATGTCATAAATAACATCAGTGAAACTGTTCCGGGTTCGGTGTCCAACGATTGAAAAGAAAGTGGCTGCATGGAACTTTCATGATTTTTTAGATTTTAAAATGAATGCAAACAGTTCCTCATAGAGATTCTTGGGATCTCATGTGCTTTGTTTAAATAAAATACTGTAACTAAATGATTTCCCTTTCCCTGTTTTCAGAATTCTGCATTATATTTTTTCACGAAGCTAAGAAAAATTGTTCAATTTGTATACAGCTATATTCAGCTTATCTCTTCTATTAAATAATAAAGTATCGTGGAAAAAACGGCTTTATCTAGAGCTATTAAGTTTTGAGCATGTGTAGTCCTCTATCCGACCATGTGTATCTTGAAGCTGGATTTTGAATTCCAATTTGTTTTTGATTTAATTCATAAAATGTACAAAATGAGTGATTTGATTAACAAACTCGACTATTTAAAAACTAGCAGTGATAACACTACTCGAAATGGAACACTTTATTCTCCACAGGATGTCTAATTAGAAATATTTAATATTTTTATAAAATTACACTAGTTGGATTCACTGAAAATATTCTATATTTTCCTTTTTATGAAAACTATTTTAGGGAAAAGGCCGCGCAAGGGGTTAATGTACAATAAATTTAATAATAATCAGCAGTAAATGCAGATTCCTTTGAAGGAGAAAGAAATATGATCTTCAAAATAGTTAAAATTAATGTTAACAATTTTTTAATTAAAAAGAGATTTGCTGCTAGATTTGTTATTTTTAATAAGCCAGTAATCAATCTGTATTTGCTGATTAAAAAAGCAGAACTTTTTAAAATAATAATTAAAATTTACTTTAATTAATAATCAAATTAAATTTAATTAATTCGGATTTGATCTTGTTAACCCTAAGACACAAAAATAGCAGAAAATTTAGTACAGTGAACGAAGCAAGGAATATTTTTGACTGCTGAGACTTTTATGGAAATTTTTGACAGTTAATTTTTAATTTTCGGAGCGCATTTAAGAGCAGTTATTAAGAAATTTATCTTGGCAATATTATGTTTGAGAAATCATAAAAAAAAGAATGCAGTGACAAGCATTTAACTTTTTTTACTTTTAATAGGAGAACCGCTTCGTATTTTTTTTTATACTACCAAATACTGATTCTAACATGTTTTTCAACTAAATATTTCTAAAGCTATCGTTTTTAACTGAACAAAATATTGCTGACACCCAAGATTGCTATGGCAGCACTTTAAATCTTATTAATATTGTCACAGTGAAGAAAAGGGAGATGTAATTATTTTTTATTACAAGAAAAAATAACAATCCCCAAGCTTCACAAAATGAGAGTTATGAATAAAAGTGATCCTAAAAAAAAATCAGAATACTTTTATTTATTTATTTTTTGTTAATTTTGGCAACAGTTTTTTTCTGTTGAAGCTTAAAATTACTTCTTTTTCTTTAATTATCATTGTGTTAAATTTAATTAAAATTACTTATATTTAAAGAAGCAAAATGGAAAATAACAGCACTTGAAAAATGACATCCAAAGGAGCTTCTTTTAACATTTTGTGTGTTACCTTTATTTATTAAATTTCATGTTCTTTGCACTTAAACCATAAAATTCAGTTCAACATCAATATCGCAAAATAATTTTAAAATGAGCATATCTTTAAAATTTCCGATACATAGTCTCACGCGCTGGAGATAAAAAATGTTTTTTCTGTTCAATGTTGCCATTGCTCGCTTTGAAATCCTTGAGTTTGTTAATCAAAAATTCGTTGAAGTTTTACAAAATAAGAAATCGATAATAAAACAAATTCCAAATTTCAAATTTGGGCTTTCAGATGCCCATATTTGGGTGGAAACCTTCAATATTCACAATTTGATGGCTCTAGGTAGCGTTGTTTTATCACAATGTGAGAAACATACATACATTTATGCAGATGCTTCATTGTTTAATTTCTTTAAATATAATAAAGGGCGACAATATTTGGTGGCAACAATTTGAAAAGTGAAACAACGCTTTTAATGAATCAACGCAAAATGCAAAAACGAAATTAATGGTCTTTCTGGGCAATTGCCCCTTTGGACTAATAAAAATAACTGCTGTTTTACTCTAAAGTAAAGGAAAGAATCAAAATTAAAAAAAAATATATGCCATTTAAACGTTAGAGATAAAAAAACTGCCATTGCTTTTAAGAGACAAAATCAAAAATAGCTCCAAAGACAAAAAAATAGGCGATTTTTCTTAAAAAAGAAATATTACCAAACATAAGAGGTATTTTCTTTTGAAAGAAATAATAGTACAAATAATTGTTGTTTAAGGTAAACAAACTGAAGTTCTCTAAAATAACAAACTAAAAGTAATTTGTATTTTTTTTAAGAAAACCAAAATCGGAAGTAACTTCTGTTTACTGAAATTCAAACGAGCTGAAAACAATTACTGCTTCTTTTGTAAAGAAAATAGCAAAAGTGATTGCTTTTTTCTTCTAAGATGAACTAAGAGAAACATAATTATTTTGCAATAAATAAATAAATAAAATAAAAAAATTGAAATAAAAGAATAATTATTTTTTTCTAAGAAATTATTTTAAAATTTATTCAAATTAGCAATACTGTTTTAGCACAAACAATCTGAAAACTGTGAAGTGCTTTATTTTTATTTCTCTTTCCACCTAACAGTTTCGCGATGTAAAAATTAAACACGTTTCAAAATAACTGAAGAAACTACATTTTCCGATATAGTCAATAGAGAAATAACGAAAAACTGAAATTAACCCAAATTCATCTTTCAAAGCAGTTCAGCACAATATGCGACACATTATCTAGAATCGAAAATTGTAAGCACTTTATAAAAAAAACTTGTGGAAAGAAACGAAAAGAGGAAAATAGAAAAAAATGGCACTCATTTCTATTTTCACCTAACACAGTAATCTAACCCGAAATAGACAAAATAAACTTCCGAACATGCTACGGCGCTGGAAAAATCGATAGAAGCTAAAACAATCATTTCACGAGAACAACTCGAGCGGAAACCCGACACAGCAATACCATTGTCGAAGAACATTGGCAAACAAGACCATTTTCGGAGAAGAAAGCTGGTGCCATCAAAAAGGTATAAAAGTTCAGGAAATATGGAGGAAACAGAATTGGAATTTAATTTTCGACAGAAAAATATTGTCCGTGGCTGGATTTGTAAAGATGTCGAGTGGGATACATTTATTTTTATGTTCAGTTGTATTGTTTGATAAATCGCCTCAAAATAAATTTGATCTTCTAAAAGCGCTACTGTCGCCGTTTATTTTGTTAGTCATTTTTCAGAAACTCCATTAAACGCTTCTGTAACAGTTGCTCTTGATTTTTAAAACTGAAAACAATTCTTGATCATAGCTAAAATGCTTTCTTAATTTCGGCCCCCTTCGTATTTGTCAAGAAGCGCAATTTATATTAATGAAGTTGAGGATAAATGCTATGTTAATATTCGATGAATTATTAAAGTTTTCATCAACGATTAATGTTTATAGAAGCCAGATAGCTGGATAGCAATATTGCACAGTTTAAAAGTAAAAACTATTATTTTTAAGCAAAGTACTGAGCATTATTTTTTGTCCTGTAGTCCCTGAAGGAGAAAAATTATCCGTCGTATCCAAGAACTAAATATTAACTCTATCATTGCAATTACCGGGAAAGCCAAGTCGCGAAAGATCTCAGCACCATACCACGTATGTCCATTCTGCACAAAGCAAACGTGCTTATTATTAAAAAACATAGTCACAATATGCAATAATGAACTCAGGTAAATTTCAGTCTTAATCCTTTAGAACTAACTGACTTAAATCAAAGAAGTTCGCCTATCATTTATTTAATTCTGCTTCGAGAAGGAAGACTTGGTGTCTGGACTGTGCTCAGAGACCGGAAAAGATGCCAATGCTACCAAGACCGGGTTATATAGCTGTTAAAGTAAGTTTTCCGAACCTAGTTACAATAACTTAAGACCGCCCGGGTAGCTTCAGCCACTTGCATTGTAGTGCAGGAATCAGAATCAGTGTGCCCTCAAGTGTTTAAAAAATGTGATGCGAATGCTGACAGTAAATATTGGCGTTTAACGTGATAACTGACAATGTGGACACATGTTCCCGTGTTTCGTTTATCTTTCTCCATGCTCTGGGCTTCACATTGAGGGAGAAACGATCTTTTTTATCGTCTGTGATTATGAAATTGAGTCAGGCAATGTACAGAAGTAAAAGACAGAGAAACGGAAGCTCCTGCACTTAAGTATCGTTTACAGATTATTCTATGGCTGATGTTTTCTGAGCATATAGCTAATGCGTGCAAGAACTATATTATAGTGATGGTGCGTATCATTAAGATCTTGGCGAGCTCACTCACAGGTAGATGTGGGTCTACTGCTATCTATAATTAAAAGCTGACTTCAACCGGCTGGATCTTCAAGGTCGAAGATGCCATAATGATAGAATGGCCAGAGATAACTGATGTTCCTCATTTCAAATAATGAAAACCACTGACAGAGCAACGAAATCCAGAAATATAAAACTTATTCGAAAATATAAAACTTATTCAATCCAGAAAATTTCATCATTAAGCACCGTATAGTCTTCCAAAACATAAAAAATATTATTGATTTCCTACACCGCCAAGGACTGGACCTCTGTCATCCATAGCATACAACCTGAAATAATTCCCCAAGTTGAGAAAATGCAACAATAAGAATATGCACTCTCCATATGTATCATGTTCTAGGCAATAGATAAAGGTGAGCGTGGCGCTATACCGATTAACCGTATTGGTAGAGGGGTGGTGCCCACGTCCTCCGTCTCATGTCGCATGTCTCCATCCTCTTACTATGCAGGAGAGCCTTTAGAAAACACACTTAAATTTCTCCATTTATTAAGACAACCGTAACTTTTCTTATACCAACTCAAACAACGAACTGTGAACTACTTCATACCGTGCAATGTGTGACAGATACACCAGTACTACGCACACATGAATTCATTAACTGTGTGCTGAAACATGAACTGTACTAAAAATGAACTTATAAACTGCGAACTGTGTAACAAAAAACCAAACAAACAACGAACCACGTAGCATAATATTTCATTATGTCAATATTATGTTTAATGCAAAGTATGCACCATTAACATGTAACTATTACGAATGCTGCAATGCAAACAAATGCCCGAACATGGCGATAACGTGCCCCGTGAGGATGCATTTTCATAGATGGTTAGGGCAGTGGGACGATACCAGTTTTACCCATGGCGATGTTTTGGTGTCCCCTATACTTCTTTCTGTCTGTCTGAAACTACAAATTTGGTAGTTTTTCCCCCCACGCATTGGCCATTTACATGGGAAGTTCGTGATTCATTTGTTTTCATACACCGAAACTGAGGCGAATATACATTTTCTTAACCAAATCGTCTGAATTCCGCTTTCCATTTGTTATCATTTCTCGAAACAAATTTTCGGAAGAGGGAAGCAGGCTCTCGAGAAAGGAATGGTAAGAGCGCTTGCAACAAAGAGCATAAACTTATAACTTGTTCTGAAATCTCCGCACATGGCTTTTTCAAACGCAGTGTTAGTATAATTAGTCAATTTGACAACAATGGTCACGGATCTAAAGCCGTAAATCTGACAGGAGCGAACGAAGGTGCATTTACTCAAAAGTGTATCACCAACCATTGCTTAAAGTTATTCGTTTGATTCGGACGTCTTTTTGCGTTTTTCCTACCCTTTCTTTATATCCCTACAGCATAATGGTGAACAGATATTTTACGAAATTATGAAACAATCAAAACTTTCCTAGAAATCCAGTATGTAAACAACGACATTCTTGCAAGTCTGAATAATTCTATGCAAAATGCGAGAATAATGACACCAGGCTAATAAAAATATTGGCACTACTGATCCGTTTACCACGGAGAGGTACCACAAAAAATTTTCTAACTACCCATTTTCGCTACCATTTCGCATTAACTACCATTTTCCCTAACTGGCTGTCGTGCGACGGAAATTGGTAGCTATTCTTTGCCCTCGCGGCACAGCGTAGAGCATTAATCTCTTGCAAACGGACCCTGAGGGATTACGCAAAAGAATTTAAGTCAAGAAGAAATCCAAGTGAAGGAAATGTTATGGGTAAACTTGCAGAAAAGGAAATGTTTCAAGTTGGAGATTTGTCTTACTACTGTTAAGCCATGAGTTTAAATTATTGGGGCAAATCCAGTCAATAAATGTACTTATGAACAAATTGTGAATGTAATTTATTTTGGGGAAGTTAAGTCTCATATGCTATGCAATGGATAAGAATAACTGTTCTGTAACTGATTCTGCCTGAGTCACATTCTGTTAATTCCAGGAATTTGCACTTTACTGCAACAATTACTTACTTGCAGCAGTTACCTAAAGACGAATTAAAGCAGTTACGTAAAATAGTTCGCGTAGCTGAAATGAGTTGACAAATTCCGTTTGCTTACTCTTATATTTTCAATTTATTCATTTTCATGTCACCAACTAGCTGTGTTGCATTTCCAAAGGATACTGAAGTCACGGAAGATATTTCAAAGGATTCAAAGGATTAATGTTTAACCAAATTTCAGACTATATTCACATATGTCACAAGGACCCTAGCCACTTGCAGTGGCAATTACAGGTTTCTAATGCTTTTTCTTAATTTAGTTTTAGGTATCTAACATTATAATTCATCTTCTTGTAATTTTACTTTTTCCTTTAGATAATGTTTTTATTTTATATCTGCAAACCGTTTATCAGTCCATATTTGTTACACATTTCTACGTTTCTGTTTTTACAGATGAACTTTACGAAATGCTATGTTTTATCACTCCCAGGCTGTCGGTGTTGGGCAGCTAGTGAGCAATTTAATCTAATGTTCTTAGTTTAATTAATTTAGTTCTTCATTCTTAAATTGAGGATTGATTAGCTCCGAAACAACCTAGGTTTTTTTATTTTTATTTTTATTTCTCGAGGCACCAGCCCCCTGATGAAGTTATTGCATAAAATGCAAAGCCTGCTTTCGGTTATCTAGTACCTTTTCATAATCATTTACGTTAGAGTTTCAATTTTTTCATTTCTCTGCAGTAGCTATATTTAGACTTCGATGCTTTTATTTGATGTTTTACTATTCCTTACATTTATCTTTATACCTCTGTATTTTATTTTTTCTATTTTAATAAAAGATGAATTTTAAATTAAGATTAAATTTTTCAAATTAACTGTTTTTTATTTGCTTATTTACCGCTGACTAACTACAGCTTTTAGTGCTTTTTTAGTTACGGGTAATTCAGAATATATAAGTAATGAATCAAATTCAGATATAATGATGTAAAAGCATTGATAGCGTAAATATAAGAACTCTGAATTTAGTATATATTAATCCCCATAGCGAAGAGCAAACTTTTCAGCCGAGACAAATTAAATATTCATTTTCATTTTGGTAAATATTTTGCGACCTAAAACAAATTGGCACACCACTCTTGCTTTTTAAAGAACATTTGCATTTTGGATAGCTTTGCGAGAAAACGTGAAAAGCAATAAGCAGTAATCCAGCTAGACGGACGTACAGAAAGTAAATAAGCTGTGTTCAGTTTGAAATCTTAATTCAGAATCAGTTAATTTTGGTTCTCGGTGCATTTCATTAGATAATTAATACTGCTGTAAAAATTATTATTGGTTGTTTGAGTTTTAGTTTTGTTTACATCACCAGCGTTATAAAGAATCATATCACATGGATTAGTCCCGAAATGACGTAGTGCAGAAAAAGGTATTATTAATTTTAAAATGCTGAGGGGAAAATTCCAAATTAAAATTAAGCATTAAGATGTTGTTCCTAATTTAAATCATTATCCCAAAGGGGCGACAGCCGAGAAGGGTTATTAGTCTTAAAACGTCATTTTGCAGCTTTTCATTAATAAACGGGGAATTACTTTTCAAATTGTTGCCACCAAATATTATCGCTCTCTGTTGTATTTAAAGAAATTAAATAATAAAGAATATTCATGAATCTATGTATGTATTTCTTGCATTGTGAAAAAAATGGCGGTACCTAGAGCCGTCAAATTTTGAATAATTTGTTTTACTATCTGTTTCATATTTTGCAAAACTTTAACTAATTTTGATTAACAAACTCAACGATTTCAAAGCGAGCAATGGCAACATTGTAAGGAAAAAAAACACTTTTATCTACAGCGCCGGAGACTGCCTATCGGAAGTAAAGATATGCCGTTTTTAAATATTTTGTGATATTGTTATTGAACTGAATTTTATGTGTTTTAGTGCGAAGAACATGATATTTAATAAGTAACACACATAACATTAAAAAGTTCCTTTGGGCGTAATATAAAATCTGAAAGCTTTAGGATTTTTTTTTTATTATTTTAATTCATATTTACATATTTTTTAAATCTTATATATACATATACATAAATCTGTTTGAATAAATCAAGAAGCGGTTTCAAGAATAAAAAGTATTCAACGGTTAGAACGTCATCTTTATGTATTAGATACATGATGTGCTATTGCACCGCCTCGAAGTTTTTATTAAAACATTTAAATAATCATCTGGCAATAAACAGCAGTACGGTTTATTTTTAAAGAATGCCTCTTTTGAGCTGGCAACGATAGTAAGAATTCTAATGATGTCACGGTGAGTTTTGTTTGCACATTTTTACGTGTGTTTTCGTCCAAAGTAAAGTATTTTTATTAATTTAAGTTTATAATTTTGTATGAAAATGTTTGTTCATTGTGTTAATTCAATTAGACGTTGAAACCTATTTATATCTATTTATATACATTCCATCAAAGTTTATCCACAATTAAGGGGAAATATTTTACCAAAGGAAAAAAGAAAGAGGCAGGAAATCAACCATTTCTCTCACCTTTGGGAAAAGAAATCCAATAGGAAATGGAATAATTAAATTTAAATCCTTGGCTTTAGCTTCGTATGAAAGCAAATATTTTCAATTCCAGCTCCGTTTATCAAGATGATAAATAATGCTGCCAAAGATTTTGACACAAATCTCACCGCATAAATACGCGGTTAGGCTTCGCCGAGGTAATATTCATTACTCTTGTTATTCTTAAGAACTCGGAAGGAAACCTTGTTTATTGATTCTAATGGTAAACCTAAGAGATCGATGAATTCGGCGCGTTTATTTGCATCTATTGAATGCATAGCTACGCAGAAGGTCTTCTAATCTTTAATGGAGTAAAAACAACACCTAATTCTTTCCAAGGTCGCGATAATGAAAAATCGATGACTGGGGAAAGAAGGGTTCGTTGTGAACTCAGATAGAAACAGTGCTTCAGAAGAGATTTCTCTTGCTAATGGGTGAAGAAGGAAGAATGCATTTTTATGGTATCGTCGCTGAAGGTATCGGTTTTTCCTTTCTCCTCTCAATTTTGTTGCCACAAAGAAACGTTTCAAGATAACATACAAATAGATGCAAGGCTTGATCTCTGCGTAAGTCTAAAAAATAATTCTTGTCTGTGTAAGTTTAAAAATGTTGTTTCATGTATTATTTCATGTATTCTGCGTTATTTTTGCTTAGTTTCATACACATACGTGAAATAGTTCATGCAAATTTTAAGGCTAGTATTGTTTCTTAAAACAAAAATGTATACAATATATTAATTTATATGTAGTCTCACTTGTTTAGGTAACATATACTAAATCAAGACTCCTGTGTATACGTAAGCAACTTGCCGCTATGTCTAGATAAACAAACAGAAGCGTAGTAAGGGGGTAAAAATTTCTTTAATTAAAAACTTAGTAAGCTGAGGGTAAGGCACTTCGGGTGCTTACAAACCAGCCAGCATTTATGGCGTTCTTCAAAACTAGAATCTTAAATTAAAACTAAATCTAAGTCTTTATTAACGAAAGGCTAGGCAGGGATATTTAAATGCGCAAGTTGGCCCTTAATCTACACCGGCGTGATACCACTATCTGCACGGACATCTTATACTTATCTGCATTGCTGCAGTATCTTATCTGCAAGAACGTCGTAGACAGAAATGCTTGTCGTAGAATAACGACTAGTAGTGTGGCCTTCAACAGGCAGAACGCGCTCTAACTAAACCAGTGTCAAACCTTCACTTAAATACACGCTAGCTAAATTTGCATTCTGGCAGGAAAACGGAGAGAGAAAAGTGACAGTAAAAATTTGTAACATAAAATAACTGGTTGATTAGCATAAATACCTTACAAATAAAAGGGCTAATAATGCATTAATTACCATTTTTTTTTTCGAATTTAAGAAGCCGTTGATTCTACAAAAGTATTTTTCCCCCTCAATTTCAGTACGCGAAATGTGTCCGAGTGCTTTAAGACAGATGGGTACTAGTAATTCGATCCGAGTTTGAACCACGCTAATGGCTGGCTGTATGGTTATTTTTCGTGGTATTTTCTTTTGTGTAAAGTGAGTACGAGCTAGTTTCTCTAAAATGTCCTCCACGACCGTATCCCTCCCTTTAGGCAGAAAGCCGTTATGTACTTTGCCATATTCAAATACTCTAACCGAACTACTTAATTTCATTACTACCAACATAAAAAAGACTAAGCCAATACCCAACCATCATCTGAGTAGTAAAATCCTTTTTCTTAAAAGTCCTCCACGAAAGCATTTCTTCGCTTAGGCAGATAGCCTTCGTATGCTTTGAAGCTCGGCTGCGATCTAAATTGTGTATTCCAGACACTTCTTATAGTCAGCTTCTATTTATTAGCATGTAGGGGTTTATATTTATTTTAAATAACCAATTAAATTTAATTTTAAGTTACTTTCCTATAAGCCATCATTCCAATAATTGTCAGTGCCAGAATATTTAAATTTGGTAGCGCGCGTAAGAAATGCAAATTCTACCAGTGGGAGAATAAGTTTAAATATATGCGTTTCAGTTGAGAGAGTCTGGGAAATCTCTGCGCGTGGGTGTACGCAAGCTTCCGTTTAACAGCTATTGCTGTTTAGACGTGGCTTTATAGCTATTATCTTGCTGCCACTAAACTCATCTACGCGCCGTAGGATACAGGATTGTATGAGTCCTGCAGTTTAATTCTACCTCTTGTGAATATTTCCAATTTTGAGTTTTGATTTCAGTTACCGCCCAAGCAGAGGCGTAGTATATGAGCGTCAAGTTGAAGCATTGTACATAATTTAAAGAGTTTAATAAAGGGCAGTTTTAACCCTTCTTTGGTGAAATCACTATTTCTTCCAAATTCTACACATCAGGTAGACAGTAGAACCTTACAAGCAAAAATAATATACCTGTTTGAATTGATATTTCGGAAAAACGAAATATTTCGAAATAATTAGCAATTCGGAAATACCTGGGATTCGAAGACGTATACCATTTTCATCTACATATACTAAAGATACATAAGGTATGAGATACATGACACTCATATAAGTACACAGCTGTGCATGCATTATGGCATCACATTTAAATTTCACTAGCCAAATTAGGATACATCTTTCCTATTGCCTCATTTAGTAGTGCGCTCGCTTGTTGCAGGGATTATGCAGATTTGCGTGGAGTGCAGTTTAGTATAAAGTTAGAGTATCAGCTTGTTAAGAGCATGTGAGAATATGGATTAACGTCAGTGGCCTGCCGTCAGCTTGTCACTTAGCGAATTTTTAACGGCTCACGTAAAAGTAAATTCGTTAGACTTAGTTACTAAGTTCCGATTTTGAATATCTGTTAGCAGTCATCCTTAGACTTATAACTACTATCCGAAATTATTAGATATTGCGCTTGCAAGAAGTTAACGATTACAGTAATATCTTTGAGAGGACTTAGTTGATAAGTTCCGATTTTGAGTAGCTGTTAGCAGTCATCAGTGAACTTGTTACTACTGTTCGAAGTTATTAGATACTGTGCTTACAAAAAACTAAAACTATAACAAAATCTTTAGGTAGCCTTAGTTGATAAGATCAGATTTTTAGCTGTTAGCAGTCATCCGTGAACTTGCAGCTACTGTTCGAAGTTATTAGTATATAGGGCTTAAAGAAGTTACGGCAAGACTCTATGTTCACCGCCAGGTCCAGATGATTGGTAACTTTGTGTTGTAACATTTTTAATTTAATCCTTACAACAGTTTAAATAGAATAAATTTAAATTTAAAGTAACATCAATGTCTATTTGTTTGTAGAATTAGTTAAGTAAGCTGCGAAAATTCTGTAAGGTTTTAGTTAAACTAACAAAGTTTTATTTTAATTTGTCTTTTTCTATCTGTTCTCATTTCAACTTCCCGTTAGAATGAGCGCGCGTTTCAGCTTTATGCTAAATTGAAGTGAAGCCAAGTTGCTATTTAAGCGAGGGGTAGGAACCTCTCAGTGTGAGAGAGCTTTTAGTCTCAGACCACTGTTACTTTGTTCGACGTTCGCCTGACCAGCTAGTATTTAGATTCTAAGCCGTAGCACTGTTACGCTATTACTTATTGAAGTAATTCTAAGTGCATTAGTATTAGTTAAATCTTGCTACGCACCATTTAGCATAGAGGCTAACCTCGCGTTTATAGCTCTGTGAGCAACGCCAACTTAATTTCTATTTAAATTTAGTTTAAATTAAATTTGATTGTTCAGTTTAGACCCAAGTGGCGGTCATTATTTTCTGTATCCCTCCCGAGTTGGGAAGTGGCTGTATATAATTGTGGTTTAATAAAAGAGGATTTTAAATCCTTCTCAAGCGCAGTTCTTCTACCACTTAACCACAGTTTTCTACCACAGAACGTAGCTGCATTCAGCTCCCTGTTCCAGATCAGGACGTAAGGAGTTCACGAAGATGTTTGCTAAGAATATGCACCGAACACTCAGTCCTGACAACTCAAACAAAAAATAACACTTAAATAAATTGTACTAAAGTTCGTTAAGGTTAGTTTAGGTCCTATATAAGTGGAACAGCATAAGAAATGAGGCAACAAAGATTCAGATAATACCTAATAAGCAGGTTCACAATTAAAAATAAAATGGGAATTAAGAAACATGTCCTAATTAAAAGTTACGCTTCCTTTACTATACCTACAATAAGAACTCAATATTCTTTACAGTTATTAGTATTTAATTAAGAGCTATTTATTAAAAATCCTGAAACAAGATTTGGCTTTGTTTCATTTTAATACATTTTTTCACTTTTCATTTTAATCCGTTGTCGTCCAGAAAAACGTTAAAATATCGTTCTTTCACATTATTACACATTATTCACATCATCTATTATTTATTAAAAAACTAAACTGTTTAAGAGTAACAGATGCAGTTCTTAAGAATATCATTTTTTTAAATCGGATTGATTTTAATAAAAATGCATTTAATTCACAGCATATATAATTAAAAACATTCAGTTTTTTTAAAGAATTACAGTACATATTTTTTCACTAAAATCTGATTCCTTTCAATTTTTTTTAATCTTTAGCCTTAAAAGGACTATCAGTTTCGAAAGAACGATTTTGAGACTAATTATTTGGGCTAAAATTGCCATAACTAATATATTTCTATTGTTACTATACTTTCATTTTTTTTCAAAAAAAAAAAAAGTTGAGAACCCGTTTTAAGAAGGATTTCATAAGAAAGATTTCAATTTTAGTCTACCATGCTAGTTAACGCTTTTTTGCAACTAAAATAACAGTGCAATATAAACAATTTGAATGCTAAAAATTCCGATTTAATAGTTATAATAACATTATACGACATTCAAAATTGCAAGTATACATTATATAAAATTGATTATTGTGATGGTGGTGGGTTGCCTAGCGCAAAACTTTACCGATTATATGCGCCGGAACGCGCGTCGGATAATTTTAAACAAAAATGGACATATAAACAAACAGGCAAGATAAAACCACAAGAATAGCATGAAATACAGTGATGAAAACGACATACAATGATAATGAACACAATGATAAAATGATGAAATGCTTAAAATAAACAACTACACACGCGAACACATAACTCATTTAAATTAAATTAAATTAGAAAACTAAAGAGATTTATTAAACTAAATTAACTTAATATAATATGACAAGATATAATACAGTCGTGAAAATCAAAATATGTCTTGACGGCTAAACGTCCCGACGGCGAATCGGCCCAACGGTGAAACGGCCACGGCGAACAGTCCCCTCCCCCCGGATGCAGAGCCTTGAGGACAGCATTTTTCGAGAGAATAGACCTTACTTTCGGATCCAAGCTGAAGGTCAGTTATTCTCCCGCTTAAGAGAATTTTAAACAGGTTACAGCTATAGTGTGGTAGCATCTTTTAGAAATTTTAAGATAGGTGTCCACCAAGCATTATAAAAAGCACATTTGATATCCAGAAAATTACGAACTGCTACAGTTTTTATTTTCCTGGAACAGTTTGCGAGCGAAATAATTGCTATTTCTCTGAACTTTAACTACGAACAAATATTCAATTTTCCATTGCTATTTTATTAAAAGTATTTACATTTTTTGTAATAATTTTTTGGTCTTCAGAAATATATATTTAGTTTGACATTTTAATTTATTCAATATGTCGTAGACACAGAATTCTAAATTACTGGTTATTGTCTTCGTTATGACTTACATAAAGGTGGACGCAAATTACATTCGAAGTAAATAAGCATTTTTAGTTTTTATCCCATTTTATTTAATCACTTTTTAAAAAGTTGCTTCAGTGCACTACGTAAAAGTTAATTTTCCAAAAAAATGGATGCTTTTTTTTTCCAAAAACAAAATTAAAAAGTACAAAAAGTTCTCGCAATTTCCTTTTCTGTTACAATAAAAAGAATTGTTAATAAATCTCAGCAACCGAAGAAACATTTTTTACTTTTTTCTCTCACTGAACTTTAAACGAAAGATATTAAAACAGAAGAATAAAATTTAATTAGAGTAGTAGCAACCCTTAGAGTTACGGTCACAATTACGAGAGTAAGATAGAGATGAGCTGAGGCGTTTTGTGGCAAAGTGGTGGCAGTTCGCTTGAAAGTGGGCAATTTCCTCTAAGATGTTATAATTGCTGGATAATTACAGGCTCAGTAATATTTTGAATAAAGCTGAAATTGCATCCTAATGACATGGCTTATTAAAAATTTTCTTTTTTTTAATAGTTGCTTTGCTACGGCATTATATTTATCATCAAATTATAATTACATTCCTCATTTGAAGTTATTAAAATCCACAAGTATCTTACTCAAGAGTTTGCAGTTAAAAATAATTCCTATCTGTATGACACAGCTATAAACCCATGTAAGGAAATAAAGCCTTTGTAATGAGAGTTTGTAATTAAAGAAAGATCATTATGTTAGGACTTAATATAATTATCTGTCATCTTGCTACCTTCCGTATAAGCTATTAGTTAATCTTAATTAAGTCTTACTCAAGGCTTTGTCAGAAAGATGTAAATAAACTTACATTACTTAATATGATGAATACAAAACTGCTTGTGGAAAAATGATTTTGTGCATTTTAATGAAAATAAAACAAGTTTAAAATAAAAATGAAGACAAATGAAATAAGAAAATATTCCTGATAGCAGCATGTTTTGAGCTGAGCTCAACAATCATTGCTTTTACGATGAACCAAATAGAATCTTTAGTGCTTCACTTTGGTGTTATAGTGCTTATTGGAAAAATGGGAGATGGTGCTTGGAAAAAATTCCTCAGTACGTCCAATAGGATTGGAGTAGAAGTTGAATCATTAAGAAGGACTGCAGATGAAAAGATGTTCAGACCGTGATTAATAGCGTACTGCCGTACCAATGAGCCCGGGTTCAAATCACGGGGAAGTCATGGATGTTTGTAAATGTATTTGCGCCTGTGCGGCAAAGGGCATTCAGTGTATACAGCGAACCAAAAGTCCTCTCGAGTAGTTTGGTGGTAGGACTTCGGATCCGTACTCCAGGTGCTCTTGTTCAAAATTAAGTTGGAAATGGGCAGTGTCACACTGTCCCCTACATGGTACTTGTCCTCCTTGCTCAATAAAATTCGTGGGCTTGTTATGATTAGGTTAGGCAAGTGAGATTAGCCCAAGAACAGCAACACGAGGGGAAAGTAACGTAGCAAAAATGTCTCAAAGAAAGCCGCGCAAGGCAAAAATATGCAGAAAAAGTTAGAGAAAAAGCTGAAAGAAAATTTCACAGTTCTAAAACATCGTGGTAGAAAATAATGTTTTGACAAAATTTTACCATTTCAAAATATCTTGGGAAAAATACAGCAGCTGCAAAACAATGCATGATAAAAGCATCGCAAATGTATTCATTTTATCTGTTCAGAATTCTGTGTAACGTATTTTTTGCCACTGAAGTATTATTCTGAGTATAGCAAACTCTCTTTAAGACGACTACTCACAGTTTCAGATGATTCGACAGTATTTTCAAATTGAGGAACTTGCACCACATGATTTTCTACGACGATGTTTTATATCGCAATGTTTATAACTGCAACATTTACTCTTAACTTTTCTACCAGCTATGTTTTATACGATGATATTCGATATACGATTTCTCTTTGCTTTGTTTTCGCAGTGACATTTCCATGCGTATGACTTTGTCGCGATGTTATCGTAGGATACTTTAACAAGATTGCTGTTCTGTAAAATGTTGTCCCTCAGTTTGAATCTTAATTCAGGGACGGACACATTACTGTGAGCAATATTCAGAAATAAAGGAAAAATCTTTACTAGTGTTCCATTGTTCGGATAAAAACTATAATTTTAAATTTTTAGAGACGACAGCTGTGGTCTATTGCCCCGTGGTGGTCTACAGCGGTAGTCTACAGCCCCGTCTATTGCCCGCAGCAATCGGCTCTCAATTCGAATATTTAGAGGCCTCTAAAAGTTTTACGTAAAGCAATTTCGTGAATGGCTTTGCTTCTATTCCATTAGGAAGCATGGAAAAATCCGCTCGAATTCTACTTTTGGATTTTAGAGCAAGACCTACAATTTCTGTACTATGAACATCGCAATAGCAACCGTTCGATAAGGCTGGAATTCCAACTGAATTGACATTCCGCAATATTTTCTTGTTTATTTCCTGATTATAATGAGTATTGTCCTTATTACCATATTTATACCTTGCTCTGTTAGCTCGTAAAGTATATTTTAATTTTATAACAGTTATTTTTAATTTTGAAACTCTTTCCTATCAGTTCTTGTTTGCACTTACAACTCCCTACTGGAATGAGTTTTTGGAATCGCGTTGGATGCAAATGAGTTAGAAAAAGTATTTAAGGAAAGTTCAACTAACTTCGGTAGAGAGTGCTAATAGTCCCTAATGGCGCGAGTTTGCCTTCTGGCTAAGTCACTCTTGTAACTGTTACGCTCGGCCGTATTATACGTACCTATTGATATTCGCCGGCTAGTTTAATTTAAGGGCCAATTATGTTAGATAATTGTGTTTAGCTTCGGCTAAGTCTCGTATAATTAAGTATAGTTTAATTTCTTATTTTCTTATTCTGAATTAAAACCCGAGTTTAGGCGTTCTTGTAAGCCCAAGAAGGGGCCAACCGTTATTCCTATTTGAGTGAATAAAAGGGTATTCTCAGCGATAAGTCACTACATAGTTCACTACGTTCCTCGACGTTTCATCTTAGACAAAGGGTGAGGAACCCTACACGTTTTATTTAAATATATTTTGTTATCTTTCGAATACTGCGATTAAATAAATAGAATTCATGTTTTACAGAAGAGTAAAAATTGTAGAATAATTATTCACCGCTGCATTGCCTTAAACAGCGAAGTACTGATGAATTCGATTTGCTACTGATTTTATATTTTTAGTGTGGATTAATGATTCTTCTTCCTTTAATGCGTTCTGAATTTTTTGTTTAAAATATTGCACGCTTTTAAATTATATTATGGACGATTCTAATTGCTTCTGTATTTGTGCTGTGTGTTTTTATACCTTAGCTTACTATCTTGATCTAAAATCTACTGCTAGAAATGAAAATTTTAAATTAAGAAAGTAATTCTAGTGCATAGACTTTTAAACGTAATATAGAGTTGTGTGTGTACGAGTTCGTAACAGACTGAACGCACAGAAGTCCGATGATAGGTTAATAAAATTTATTGTATCAACAGAAGCACTTCGAAGTTATGGAATTTTCCGCAGAAATACTCGTAGATGTGTTTACCACATCTACGAGTATTTGTGATACTGGTAGATGTGTTTACCACATCTACCAGTATCACAAAGTACATCAGTCTTCAAACTATTAACAACTTTAAACGCAACGCAATACAAAGCGCATCTAAAGAGAAAGCTAACCCGGAAATATCTCCGATCTCACACTGAACTAACAATTCGGAACAATAACAACAACAAATAACTAACACCAGATGCTCTCTCTCCAGCCTGATATAGTTTTCAACCGATCTCTGAGATATTTCTAATACTTTCTGCTTCTCGAAATTACTGGAAGGCAATATGAGGGTCGAATTACGGTTACAACTAATACAGTGATCAATTACATTTATTCAGTTTCAATGCTAATTACGATGATACAGGGACCAGGCAAAATGTCCCCAAATGGTCTACAAATTTCGCGACGTGATAAAAAATAAGTCGCGAAAATCGTTGTCAGCTTGGCGATATCTCGTCGAATTACCGTGATACCCATTCACTTAATGTTAAATAGACCTGCTCTTGTATTCTTACTTTTCCGGCATAGCTCGTCTCTTTAGATTTTGCGTGTTACATTACGCAACAAAGTACAACAATTTCACAAATGATTGCACTAAAATCATCTATCTAAGTACAAAATTTGTAACAATAATAATTACATTTCTAATGATAAACAAATGCTGCTCTTAAAAAGGCCTTGAGGTTTTCTTAAAGAAGATTTGAACAGAAACTGTTCTTAAATTGCTATTGAATAGGAGAAGTTCTAGGTAGAGAAAATATATTAAGTAAAATTTTAGTACATAAATATAGCTATGGTCCTATAAAAATTTAAAGCCATAAAGTTATAGCTGTTTAGTTTTACTAACAGTTATTTTAAATTTGTAAGTCTTTCCTGAATTTTCTTGTTTCCCCTCGCGTTTCTTCGCTAAGATATAAAATTAAGTATGAGAGTATTTAAACTGTTGAAACGAAAAGCTACATACAGCAGGATTTGGCTACTGAAGGGCATGCTTGCCATTTTGTCCTGGTAAGAAATATAAACGAACCGAAAAATTTTGAAAGGATTACGGGTGAAAACATAGTGAAAGTAAACAAAGCGAAGGAAACAACGCAAAGGGAAAATGTTGTCGAACAAAACATAGTGAGAGGAAAAAAAGCAAGAAGAAAACATCGCAGTTCTAAGACATCGTGGAAGGAAAAAAAATTTTGAAAACTTCGCAGTTTTAAAATAGACGTACAAAATATCGTCGTAAAAATAAAGCACCTGCAAATCAAAATATGATGATAATAACATCTCAGACACACCTTTTCTGACTGAATAAAACATATTTCTGACCGAAACTTTAAGCCATTTTTCGCGCAGTAGTTTGTAAGCACAAGAAGAAAAAATATTTTTACTAATATATTTAATAGTTTTACCATTAACTAATAAAGCTTTACTTAAAAATCAAGGCGGAAACGTAAGCATTCAAAGTGTAGAATTTAGTAAAAGTTAGTGCTACCTAAAAAGTTAATAGAATTTTTAAACTTATATATTCTCTTTTCAATATTTCTTATACTATATTTTTGTTTCAACACTGCTACGTTGAACTGATAAAAAACAGAAAAAGTAGGAGATTAAGTAGCAACACTTCAATTCTATCCAGAAATTAAAAAAATATATAAAAATTTCGTGATTTTGTTGTTAAATTCGATTGGGCATAGATGCAAAGAAAACGATGCTTACTAATAAAGTTAAAAAGGCAAAAAAAGTTGCGTTTGCAGGAGTGATCTAAGAGCAGATTGGTAAACTGCGACTTCAGAGAGAGCATAAAATACTTTAACCATCTGGTTCGACATTAAAATTTGAATTCTTTCAGATTTTCTTTCATTTTTATTCATTTAATTTAATTTTTTATAAATTACACATTTTCTAATATTCGCCATATTATTTCTTTAATGCGCGTCGATAACATTTAGCTGTAACGTCCTTTTATTTGAAAAAAAAACGCGGATTAAAATTGTGCATTGAAACAAACAGCACCTCTGGTGCTATTAAAATAGTTAACACTATTACAACGATGAGTCAAATTAATTTATCTGTTTATAGAAATCTACAACAATGTTTAAAATAGACCTTCCAAATTTTTATAGAAATTGGATTACAAAATTTTGAACATGTGTGCAGTATTATGAATATTTGTAACGTAATTCAGAAATGAAAGTAAATGGGTAAAATAGGCAGACTATTCTTTCCGTTATCCAAATTTCTTCTTTAAAAAAGAACCTCTTTTTTCTCCTTTCGTCTTCGTCTTTTGAGTGCTGCGTGCAAAATTTTCAGTGCATCATTTTCCAGTGCAATTAATTCCAACTAAATGATCGGTAACTTGCCAGAAACTTTTAGCAACTTTTTCCCAAGTTAGTTTGGAAGTTAAATTTTTAAACCGAGGCTCGGTAAACGGAGAATTATTCCAGCGATAAAAGGACATCAGTCAACACTGCTAAGGACATAATTTGGATCTGTGCCAAACCTTGTCAAGCATGATGGAACTACCTTTCATTTTCCTTTTTGCAGATGGAAATTTCCGATTTCGAGTAGTTCAGATGATGAATTTAATTTTAGCGGATAGCTAAAAACTAGAAAAAAATACAGACGGAAAAGAGAAAAATGAATATTTGGAGGAACATTACACAGTCAATAAATGTATGTTGGTATATTTTAGGAAATTTGATGGTTTGATTTATAATATTCGTGTGGAATCGTAATTTCTGTAAATTATCTTCCCAAAAAAAGTGCCTATTATTTATGTAATGTATCTTTATTTTACGATCTGTTAAGTTCTTGCCAATGAAATTTTTTTAATGCTTCTTATATACTTTACTTTTCAATTAATACAGTTTCTCCACCTTTAGATTTATAAAATGTTTGCTATGTATACATATTAATCTTTGCATTTACTTTTTTTTAAGTTTTAGCAAATATTGCCGAATTAATAAAGAAATAAAATTGCTTTTATTTCCTAAATTGATATTATTACGTTTGATTTGGCTTAATAAGACTACTCTAATCTGTTAGTTAGATTCGTGTTTAGATTATTAACTAGTTTTACTGCCAGGCGTGTTATCATTCCGTATTCACCTTTTATATGTATAAGTAAATATAATAATGTAAAATAATTAAGAATTTACTTGAAATTATTAAAGATCTAAGTGAATACAATAATGTAAAATAATTAAGAATTTACATGAACTTCAGGTGGAAGTTACTAAACTAAAACAACTAATAAAATTAGTACTTACTTACTGTAGGATAGATACAATGATTCAAAATATTTACAAGTCAAAATTTAAAATAAAATTCTAGCAACATGGTTCCGCTGTTTTTCAGCTACTTAACTTAATTTTCAATTAGAGACAAATTCACCAGCTGGTAGCTGATGCGTTAAAGTCCGACGAAAACAAAGAAATTTTACGGCGTAGGGTAAATTTCACCAAACCACTGTCTGGAACTCAGATTCTTGTTTTTTAAAGCTCACTTTGTTTACACACTCTGGTGGCGTAGACAAAACAGTAGAAATGGAGGAAAAATAAAACGTAGGAAATAATATTAAATATTTGTCATTAATTAAAATAAAATTTGCAGAATACACTTAGAGATTGCCCAAACCACTCTTTTGTGGGATCAAATCAAAACCGTTCGCTCATTGAAATGAATTGGTTATGTTTTATGATTCACCGTTCATTAACAATAACCTTGACGAAAACGATTCTGGACGAGGTTGAATCAAAAGCGGTTAGCAAGGATGGGGCGAAGAACGGAAGGAATCGAACGAGCAGTGAGATCAGGATCGGTTAGCGAAGATGGAGCGCAGAGCGAAAAATATCCAACGAGCCGCAGAATCGGAAAAATTGATTTAATTAAACCCTAACTCCCTGAACTTTTTTCTTTCAGCTGTACTTTTGAGACTCCCTGAAACCTCCTTTCTACATAAAACTAACAATAAATTTCTAGAATAAAAATTTTCGAAAAAGTTTGAAAATGATAAAAAATTAAACTCAGATTTAACACGGGAGGATAATCATTCTTTTTTCCCTAAAATGAGAATCTAATTTTTCTGGCATGTTTCCAACAAGAGCTGTTAGTGAATTGTAGAAGAGCTAAAACTTTGTTTCCTAGAATTAGGGTAAATTCGGTCTGTAAAGTGAATCGGTTCTTTGAATCAGGTCCGAACGAGATCATCCAATTCAATCTAGAACTGAACCGTGTAAGTGTTCAGCTCCAATCATCTTATTTCCATTGGCAAAGAAAAGAACTCTTTAAAACCGTTTCCTCTGGAAGACACAGAATGCTGGATTCAGAACAACTATTTCCTTAATGGTACTGCTAAAGTTTCATAAAGCCTTGGTTAGTAGTAAGTATCCTTATTCAAGAAACAGTGATTATTGAAAGATCCCAGCCAACCATTTAGTAGCTGCTGAACGGTTTCTTCGTGGCAGCTTTATTAATGGCGGTCTTCAGACGCTGGAACATCCTTAAAGGAACTTGATCTGCAAGATGATTAATTACTGCCATGCTTAAAACGCAGTTCTACATTCTTGAGATGAGGCTTTAGGAATAGGATTCAGTTCTTTGGCAATGTACAACAATGTTTGACCCGGATGTATCTACTGACTCTTCATCCTTAACACCAGTTTTTTTTTCAGTGGCAAAATCTGAATTTTACTTATAGGAAAACTAATTGACACATGAAGTCGACTCCGTTAGTTCAGATGAACATCAAATGTGAACGGCACCTGAAACCCCAGCGTTTAGCTAGCGGAGACATCTTGCACAAACGGATGCTCGTGCACGATGTCGAAAACCAGTTTTTTTTCCCCACAGCGGAGGCAGCTGAAAAATCAGAACTTCACTTATTAAGCTAATAAGTGACACGTGAAACCGGCTCCGTTAGCTCAGATAAACCCCAGGTATTACCTAGTTAACGTAATTTTAATCAATAAATACAGGACGCAGCTGAAATATGGAAAACAGAATTTATGTGACCAACACCAGAGAAAGACTATGATTTTATATTAAATTCACATTAAATACAGTCAGAAATTTTTCATTAATAAATTATAGAAATTTTATTATTAGATTTACTTTCAGTGTAAAAATACGAAACAGGTTTCGGAAAGGTAAATTTTATCCACTTTCTCCACTTAAAAACGGAAATGCATAAATATGAGAATGTATATAAGCCTCTATTTTGTTTAGGCGAATATGACAAAAAAACGAAATGGCTATCTGCATAAGGGAAAGAATGTCATCCAGGATGATTATTCAAGGGAAACATTATACATAGGTTGAAAACACGAAAATATCCAATAGGTATCCTAATCATTAATATTTAGATTATCGATCAGTGTTTATTACTAGTGTTCAACAGTCTTAACCACTCAGCCACTGTGGGAGGGGGGGAACCAAGTTGGGAGTATACGCAACTCATTTTTCTAAGATGAAAAAAGTTATATTAACTAAAACAAAATAGAAAGTCATTTACCGAGAAAAAAAGAACAATCGATATCCTCATCAAAGAAGAAAAAAGTAATAAGCTATTTAAATGGGAAAATGCAACGCTGTCTATCGAAGGAGAAAAAGCAACACTGCGCTATCTACCGAAGACAAAGGAACAGTACAACGTTCTATGCTGTAGATTTGTAGAGGGGGAGATAGCAACATCATCTGTCCAGCCCCAAGATCTAGATCGAGGTCGTTATTTTCTGTACAAAAGCCGATAATTTATAAGTATATAATATTTATAATAATAATTAATAATATTAATAATAATAAGGATAAAAGGATATAATAATAGAATAATAATTACTATTAATTAATTAATTAATTAATTATTAATTACATATTAACAAGAACAATGATAATTAATAAGCATATTCTGGCATGGCTTTCTACGAATACCTTGAGAAACTACACAGAAAGCTTTTGAAAATATTCTTGAACACTACCACTAGGGCAAATTCTGATCGCAAATAAATTGCAAGACTTATGAAAAAAATTGCATGAACGTTCATACTGTTCAATTTCTAGAGAATCATGCCACCCGTTGCAATCGGTATAGTGATTACTGTTGCTGCTTGTCGTACTATTTGGCTCAGTCGTGAGTTTCGGAGATGGTTCAGATGTTTTACGTGCATAGTGACTTTGCGGCCCTGGGCACTTTAAAGACACGATGAACTGAAAGTCCTCTCGAGTGATTTGGTGATAAGGAAAGAGGAGATAGAGACTCTTGGATATACTTTATCAAAAATGGGATGGACTTAGCTATAGGCGCCCAAGGTCCAAAATTCGTGGACGTGTACCGATGTTCACAAAAGTCAAGTCAGATAAGTAATAAGTATCAGAAGATCGTAGTTCCCAGTGTTAGTTATAATCGCAGAGCAATGTGTCTCGCAGTCAAGTGAGATAAGTGTATAAGGAGTTATCTCATTCTCCCATTCCATTTCTCACTATGCTTAATCTCGTAAAAGAGAGCAAAAGCAAAGTAAAAGAGGCAAAAGCAAAGCAAGCAAAAGAAGGAACGCGAAGTGTCTAAAATGAAAGTTTTGTGGAGAATGATTTAGCTTTAGTTCAACTTTGTCTCTATCGCATATTACTAAATTTCGATTTGGAAATTTGATATTATAATTGGTTAAAGCCTTGTGTTATACGCCGCCCAACCGGGATAATGGGCAGCGACGCTCACTGCCGTACCGAAGGGTCTGAGTTCAATCCTGGAGATAACATGGATGTTTGAAAATGTATAGTATCTGTGCAGCATACGAGCACTTAAATATGCGGTGAGCCGAACTCCTTTTTAGAAGTT
>KK121394.1:19635-67185 GCA_000611955.2 Stegodyphus mimosarum | reverse complement strand
CCCCCCCCTTTTTTTTTTTTTTTTTTGTGTGTGTGTGTGTGTGTCTCTGTGTGTGTGTGTGAAGAGTATATATATAGATACACACGCATAGCGCTTTAAACTAAATGTAAACTTGTGAGCAGAAAACTCGCCTTTGCTTTAACGAAAACGTTATAATAAAGTACATTGTTCCCGCAGATAGGGAAAAATGCGCCCATGCTTTCACTTAAAAGAGGGAAAATGAGAATAACTTTGATTAGCTGTTTGCGTTCACGGCAAATGCATTCGATTTTCCAAAGTTAACTACTTATACTAGTAAGTTGCTATTTATACCACATAACTTACTATTTATACCACAGAAAGGTGAGATAACCACATTAAACTGAGTATTGAAGAATTATTGCAAATTAAAATTAGAAGTTTCTGTAACGTATTTTTTTAATCTCAAGTACATATTAAACTTTGCATTGTTATCATTGACAGTAAATAACGAATACAATCAGAAAACTTCAATTACAAACTGATGTACGCATTTTTCAGTTATACATGCTGGAAGCGTAATAATTATAGCCACTCTAATAATAATGGCTGCAATTATTACGCTTTTATGTCTGAGATCATGCAGATTAAGATCTTCACAATTATAATGAAAATAAAATTACCAAAATAATCAGCGTTCTAAAATTCTAAATCTTCAAACTGCATAAGCTAACTAGAAAAAGACGGAGTGAATGTTTCAGTACTAGGAAGTGTTTCTTCTTGCGTGAGTTGCAGCGTGACGATTTGGGTGGTGATTGGAATACCTCATTCCCCCATTTAAGCTGTCGTGACGATTACCATTCGTCTGTCGATCGTTTGCCTAAGAGACCACTGCCTCTTATTAATTATTCCTGTTCTATATAGCCTTTCCTTTCCGTGCCGATAATGGGTTTTGTTGATAAATTATTAAATAAGAAGGTAAGGAAGTAGGTAAGTATTACGGAATTGCATCTTATACGGAAATTCCTGAAATCTGAAAGAATGCAGCTGACGAAATGGAATAAATTTCAACATGAAAAAAGTAACTGTGCCGCTTTTCCGTATAAGAAAAATATACCGTACATTTCTGTATTAGTTACACGGAAATAACACATATTAGCGTATATTTCGTACCCTATATTACCGTATAGTTCCATGTAAGAAAATACATATACAAAAATGTGTATAAAATATATGTAAAAATATTGAGAAATATATAAAAAAAAAAGAAAATCTGAAATGTTTCAGATTTTAAATTACGACCAAAGAAGCGTTTTTTAACATTTTGTGTGTTACCTGTTTTGTGTGTTTGTTATTAAATATCATGTTCTTCGCACTTAAACCATAAAATTCAGTTAAAGAACAATATCGCAAAATAATTTTAAACTGAGCATATCTGTAGAATTTCATAAATACAGTCTCACGCGCTGGAGATGAAAACGTTTTTTCTGTACAACGTTGCCACTGCTCGCTTTGAAATCCCTGAGTTTGTTAATCAAAAATTCGTTAAATTTTACAAAATAAGAAGTCGATTATAAAACAAACTCCAAATTTCAAATTTAGGCTTCAAGATGCCCATATTGGTAGCCAGATTATGTCATACAAAATTCGCTGGCTCTAGGTACCGTCGTTTTACCACAATGCGAGAAAAATACATACATTTATGCACATTCTTCATTATTTAATTTCTTTAAATATAATACAGGGCTGCAATATTTTTTTAGAACAGTTTGAAAAGTAAACCGACATGTAATGTTTCCGACGCAAAATCGCAAAACGAAAACAATAGTCCTTCAGGGACAGAGCCCCTTTGGACTAAAAATATATACATAATAATGTATATATTTCTTATATAGTATGTATAACTTTTCATTTTCATAAAATCTGCTTATTCAAAAACGAAAATTTGCTTTTATTTTTCTAGCTTAATGTTTATATGCTATCATACTCAAAAAAAGTTTTAATTTATACCATATTTAAAAGTTTTAACATCAGAGGTGTTATTAGTCTTGATCTTCATTTATTTGTCCATATCACTTTTCAAATAAAAGGGCGTTGTCACCAAATGTTGCAGCCACGTATTATTTAAAAAAAATTAGCGAATATATAAAAAATAATAAAAAAAAATAAAAATCTGAAAGCTTTCAGATTTTACCAAAAGGCCATTATGCCAAAGGGGGCGTTTTTTTCGACGTTTCGTGTGTTATCTTTATTTATTAAACATAATTTTTCTTCACACTTAAACCATAAAATTCAATTCAACAGCGATATCGCAAAATAATTTTAAAATGAGCACATCTTTAGAATTTCCGATACACAATCTCGTGGGCTGAAAAAATGTTTCTTTTTTTTTTTTTTTTTTTTTTTTTTTTACAGTGCTGCCATTGCTTGCTTGTAAATCGTTGAGTTTGTTAATCAAAAATTCGTTAAAGTTTTACAAAATATTAAATATTTAATAAAACAAATTCCAAATTTGGGCTTCCAGGTGCCCAAATGGAAAAGTACGTTATTCAATATTGGATGGCTTTAGGTACTGTTGTTTTATCACAATGCAAGAAACATCCATACTTTTATGCATATTCTTTATTATTTAATTTCTTTAAATATAATACAGGGCTGTAATATTTGGTGGCAACAGCTTGAAAAGTGAATCAACGCAGAACGTGAATCGACGCAAATGCCAAAACGAAATTAATAGCCTTTTTGGGCTAACGCCCTTTGGGTAAAAAACGTATACTGTACTTAGCATTCTATGATATACTACTTCTACAGATATACTCTTTTTAAATATTTTGTGCTTTTTCTTTTGAATTTATGTTTCGCGAGTGTGAAGAAAGTGATTTTTAATAAACATAAAAAATAGATAATCTTAGTTAAGAAAACTGAATATTGTTATGAAAATCTGGAAAAATACTGAAAAAAATCGAAAAATGGGCGGCAACACTTAAGACTCTATCCGAATTTGTCTATCCTAATAGTGCTTTTAAAATTAAAAAAAAATTAAAAGAAGGATATTTAATAACAAAACTGTTAGCCGCAGCAAGTTGAAGAGCAAAGTGATAAACTGTGAGCTCAAAGAGATTATAATAAACCTTACTTACTTACCACCAGCTGAGTTTCTGTACCGCCTGTTATATGACTGTTAGCATTTGTGCTCAATTGGTGGAGCATTCTATCGTCGTTAGACCTACCCAAAAATCTCTAGAGAAAATTAAAATTTGTAAAATTTGTAAAATATCTTTTCACAGTTCACTGCCGGGTAGTTTATGAGAGTTTTAAGTTTGTTTCGTAGTATTTTACTCTTTTGGAGTTGTTTCAGCGATACCTGGGCATAAAAAACCTTGAATAATCCTCTGGTGTGACATGAAAGTTTGAGATTTTTATTAGTCCAAAGTGGCTTTGTCTCTGAAGGACTATTGTTTTCGTTTTCGCATTTTGCGTTGATCACTATAAATGTCCAATTGACTTTTCAAATTGTTGCCAACGAACATTATCGCCCTGTATTATATTTAAAGAAATTAAATAATGAAGAATCTGCATAAATGTATATATGTTTCTCGCATTTTGATAAAGCAACGGTACCTAGAGCTCTCCAATTTTGGTTAATGTTCGTTTCCACCCGAGTATGGACATCTAGAAGCCCAAATTTTGAATTTTGAATTAATTTTATTATCTATTTCATAATTTTTAAAATTTTAACGAATTTTTGGTTAACAAACTCAACGATTTAAAAGCGAGCAATGGCGACACTCTACGGGGAAAAAAAACTTTTTATCTCTATCGTGCAGAACTGTGTGTCGGAAATTCTAAAGATATTCTCATTTTAAAATTATTTTGCGATATTGATCTTGAACTGAATTTTATGGTTTAAGTGGTAAGAATATGGTACTGAATAAATAAAGGTAACACGCAAAACGTTAAAAAAACGCCCCTTTGGACGTAATTTAAAATCCGAAACATTTCAGATTTTTTTTAAAAATTTATTTGCTTATTATTATTATTAATGATAAAGCCAAACGAAAGTTAATTTTTCTTATAAACAAAGTCGTATTTTTAAGCTACAAATTTGTTATGACACTTCGGCTAGCTAATTATAAAATTGTAGAGTCAATTTTTTTTAATCCTTAATATTTTTTAATATTACAATTTATCCTACAATTTTATTTACATAATTAATAAATGTTTTAATTAATAAGTAAAAAACTATTGTGCACGTTCTTTAAAAATGTAAAAGTTTGGAATGCAGATGAAAAATATTTGGCTAATTCAAAGAAATTATTTTGACTATTTGGAAATTCAATACATTTTATAAAACGATTATGACATAAACATAACACTTTTTAGTAATTTTCCATTTGTTTAGTAAATTTAATACTCTTTCCTGAGATCGAAATCTGGAGAAACAGAAAAGAATCCAAAAGAAACTCTAAAACTAATTACTTTAAGCGAACAATTACATTTAAATAATTTTATTTACGTAAAATTAATAAAGTATTTAAAATTTTTTTGAAATGAGCGTCTATTCTGTAAATTAATAAACTAAAATGTTTTGCGGAACTTCTTAATTCGTTTGGACTTCAGAAAATCCGTATATGGGTCTTTGTTTTTCGAGACATAATAAATTACGTTATGCTACCAAAACATTTACCATCCACGCAACCCAGCAAATTCTTAATTTTCATTTTATTTAAAAGGCTATTTCTATTTAAAAGAATATAAGAACTTTTGATATAAGTAAAAATTTACATCTTTGCACTATTTTAAAGAAATAATTCATTGATATAAAGCTCACAGATTTGAGAAAAGGTATTTAATAAATATTCTTAACATCGCGTAAATGCTGCGAAATTAATTAATTAAAGAAGAAATAAATAAAATATATATAATTAATATCAATCAAGTGTGGTAAACTGTCCAACAGGAAGATACAAATTAAAAAACAATTGGGAAAAAACAGAAACTTGGAAAACAAAAGTGAAGTAAAATAAATTAATGCAAAAACAAAACAATAATAATCAAATATTAAAGAATAGCAGATATGACCTTGATCTTTTTCAAGAAGCACCGAAATAATAATCAGCGTTTCCACATTATTAATCCATGCTTCTCAATTATGCACAAGAAAGTCATAAAATAAACTCTCTTTTAAATTAAAGATAAAAGTAATTAAATATGAATATATTTACTAAAAATTTTTTTAAAAATTTATTTTAAAAGAGCGATCATGAAGATAAAACCCCAGACGCCACTTGAATGAAAACATGTACATAATATACAAAAATAAGTGTAATATATAAAATAGTAATATACATATATGTTGCTAATAATAAATGTAATACATAAATAATGTAATTCTTATGTGTTGTTTATACTTACGTACGTATAGTGCATGCATCGCAAAGGAATAATTTAAACCCAAAAACATGCTACCCAGAAATGAATTTTCATTTAGTTTTCTTCGTCAGCATAAAATCTTATTCTTTAGCTTATAATTCCGTTCTCTGTATGCGTATTTGAAACGTAAACTATGGAAACTTTTGACAGACTTTCTATTTAATTGTCAAAGATCAGTTCTAAAAGTTGTTACTATTTAATTGTCAAAGATGAATGAATTAGTTTGATGACTATTTCTGTCGTTTTCAAACACCACACCCACAGAAAAAGTGAAGAACGAAACGCATGCATACATACATACTAATTTCTACATCGGTATTGAGAATCTGTTTCTCTGTCAAATTAATACCTTTCAGGAAACGCTACGTTTTTATTTTATTAGCCCATTACGATAATAACATGGTCATGGTTGGTCAAGAAATGTCAGGCTTTTCCATAACTTAGCTATAGTTTAAAGATGTTAGCAAACTTAGTATTTGAATTTATACAGCTGGTCCACAAAATTCCTTATAATGGATGTATAATTTCGTAATCTTCAGTCATACAGATGTATTTGCAATTTCAAAAAAGCATTAAACAAAGTAAATAATCGTCTTATGTAAATTTAAATTATAAAAATTAGTAAATTTAACTTTGTTGCATGGTGTTCTGGTTTATATTGAATAGAGCATTATTATTGCATGAGCGTGAAAAAACATGTACTCCAAATGACAAAAATTGACGAAATTATTTAAAATTCGAAGATTTTTTCTTTCTTTTTTTCTCTCCCTCTCTCTCTTTACAACCTGTGTGAAGTAAAGGAAGTATTGTAATCACGAAAAATTCCGGGTATCATATTTCAACGAAAATATACATTTCGACTGCTATGGAATGCAGTTTAACGATGTTTTTGAGTGACATCTGTACCTAAGGACAGAATAAAGAACTCTTTTTCCTAAAACGAATTATAAAACTAATTTAAAATGGATTTCTAAGAGAATTTTTCATGCGTCTGTACGTACGTACATACGTACGTATGTATGTATCTCGCATAACTCAAAAACGAGTAGCCTCATAACGTTGAAATTTTGTATTTAGGACTGCTGTAGCATGTAATTGTGTACATCCGTTTTTATACTCTGTTACTCGCCTCCATTGGCTCAGTTTTTTTATACTTATATGTGAGTAAATTGCGAATTTTTTGCTTAATAATGATTGAATTATGTTATTCTTATCTTCCGGTTAAGGTTTTTATGCCTTTATTTAATTTGCTTGCAATAGTTGTAGAATTATCAACAATTTCAAAGTTTTTAAGTGCGGCTAAGCCTAATTTTTCATACCACGACAGTCATATTTGTTTACATTTGAAACTCAACAGAAGAGTCTCAACTTAGAAGAATAGAATCTTTCTGCACCTCCAGTGTCTTTTTGCCGAGCGGGACCAAAAGGAAACTTTTAGTTTTGTGCACCGAAAAATCCGCCTTCTTGCTTGCTGGCCGATTTCCTTGTTTTTGTGTAGAAACTCTAATTTTAATTGTAAAAATTGTTTTGTTTGTTATTGTATTTGGTGTTTCATATTTCTTAAATTTTAATAAAGATATTTTGTGGTTTTATGTATTTTTGCCTTGTCGCGGAGTGAGAACTGAATTAATTGGATGCGAAATATATCTCTAATGAAATTCAAGGAATTAAAAAAAATGAAAAATGAAATGCAGGAAAAATGCGTATAATTTAATATTCCGTATAAAAAAGTCATGTGGTGTACACATCCAGATTTTTTTTAATAGCGCCACAAAGGCTTTTACACTGCATCGCGTTTCAAAAATGAAATGTGGATGATATATACAAATAAAAAAGTTGTCCATCTATGTGCTATAGAATAGTTAACAGAATGGATATAGTTGTAAATATCTGTAAATATTTAAATTCTGTCAATGATGCTTATAACGCTGTTAAAGCGCATATAACTTAAAACATATTTTGTAACGCTAATAAAGCAAGGACGCTTGTAATGCTAAAAAACATCATGTTGTTGGATGCTTATTTTCAGACGATAACGTATATCGCTTACAACTCTTATAATCTATACTCTATTCTATAAATAACGCTTATAACCTAATCTCATTTTTGCGGTTTATCACATTTTAAAATACACGTGGACGCTTATAAAGCTTTAAAACATCCAGTTGCCAAATGTTTACTTTCTGGACAATTCATTATGTATATCGCTTACAATACTTATAGGTGGCATGCAGTATGTACACATATATGTGTGTGTAATGGAATAATTTAGTTCGTAGAAGAAATTTGATATTACATGAGTGCTTGGCAAGGTCTGGGGTTAGTATTCTGCAGTCGCGAGTGGATTGGGGTTAGAAGATCACTAAAAATATCGGTTACACAGGAGAAGATGCAGGAAACTATTGAAGAATCACAGACTCACTTGATAATCCAAACATATCTTTATCACTTGTTGACTATTCTGTTGCATGGCACAGCACAGTGGGAGCAATCCGCACTCCGCAGTTTTCATTTCGACGTATTACATTTTTTTACGTCCTTTAACTAAGAAGCCGAAAGAGAATGCATAGTTTGATTGCAACGGTATTTATAGCACAGTTTTTCGTTAATCGGGTTGGCTAATTAATCGGTTTCGCGGTGCAGAAGGTGAAAAATGACATAATGCGAAATTATCTTTGAAGTATGAGGCAGTTTTAAAAAGAGTATTACTATTTGTAGCTCAAATTAAAAAGAAAAAGAAGATAGAAGAGTATTACTATTTGTAGCTCAAATTAAAAAGAAAAAGAAGATAGAAGAGTATTACTATTTGTAGCTCAAATTAAAAATTTTGGAGATGTGCTCAAATTAAAAAGAGAAATTAAGAGGTTATTGTTAATTTAAAGTGTAATTCATAGTTAAATATTTTTATCTTAGACACACACACACACACACACACACACACACACACACACACACACACACACACACATACACACACACACATATATATATATATATATATATATATACTGTAGAGAGATTAGGTTATTTTGAAGCAGGAGACAGGAAAAAAGAGCAATGTCCTTGCCGGGACTCGAGCCTTGGACTTCTCGGATACGCGCCGTGTGTGCTAACCATTACACCATGAAGGTATGCTGGAGGGAGAAAGAAAATACCTTATAATATTATATATATATATGATGATCATGATTTGGGAATGATGCAGGTATCCGATAAGTAGCAGATTTAAATCTTATTTCTCTTATTGTAGTTAAATATTTTGGCGGTACAAAGAAACTGGCACACTAATCGTGCCTGTTTCAGAACGTAACATTTACACATTTGATACTATTGCGTTAGGAAGCAGCGTATCAGCTTTTTAGCTGTGAAAAAAGCAGAAGTAAACTGCGTAGTTAGTCAGTATGTAAGAATAACTTAAAAGAACGGTTTCGGTTCGAATTAGCTACATTGTCATCGTTATGTAAAAGGTATATGATATGAATTATTAAAGAAATAATACAATCCAGAGAACTTTTTTTATAATCAATTGCCATTTTTAGAGCAGAAAGAGGAAATACCCAAATAAAAATGAAGAATTAAGGGGTTTCTTACTAAATTAAGTTATCATTTTGATTTACATATTATATATATATATTAGGTACCGTTCGTTAGTCTATGGTTACCCATATTTATATATGTTTTGGTTTTAATGTTTTACTGAGTGTTTAACCAATAGTGTTTATTAATGTTCTGCCTGGCAATCGGGATTTTCTCAATTTTCTTTATATCATATCGTGTCAGGGAATTTAACTCGTCTGTTTGAAAATAAATTGATTTGAAATCAAATTGAAATATTTAACAGCATTTTTAATTAAATTTTTGAACTAAATTTCATTAAAATGTACAAAAAAGACAGAACGCGATCAGATTTCCTAATTATTAGTGATTTTATCGATAAGAACTAATTGCTATACAAAACGCAGTGTTTTTCTATGGAACCAACAATAACAACCTATTTTGTCCTTATATTTTTTATTTTTTACAATTCAAATATATATTTATAATACAAATACATTTTTACTGTGCTTTATATCGGTTGTTTAAACTCATTTTCCAAGGTAAGTAACTTTTTATAAGTATCCAAATTACAATAGTTTTTACTATTCATTTCCAAGGGGATAATGAACATTTAAGTATGTATATAAGGTAGAGTCGGGACAGAGGGTTTAAAAACTCTCTGGTGTATCTATAGTATTTGCCTTAGAAAAAAGGAGAAATAATATTCAGTTTCTTCTAATATTTGTATTAGGAGTATATGCATCAACATATTTGTTTTAATTAGTTATTGTATTTTAATAGTGAACGTACACTGCGAAAAAGTGGGACACTTCTATATCCCCCGTTCTACTGGACCAATTGACGAAATTCAAATTGCGTTTTTCATGTCTCGAAAGCGCGACTTAGGATATGTATTAGATTTATATATAGCATTGTTCCAATATAAGTATTTTGACACAAAATCCGACCTTTTCTGAAATGACACGCCAATTTTTTTCCATATTTCGATTCCGCGACTCAAATTACGCCAAACTGCAGAGTTTGTAAGAATCGCACGAGTAGTTTTTAAAAAATTAGCTTTTAAAGACATTAGATATTTTTTGAAACATGAGAGATTAAAAATGAGCAATGCCTTCGCCGGGAATCGAAACACGGATCCCTTGGTTACGCGGCGAGCGTGATGACCACTACACCAAGAAAGCATGCGAAGAAGGCGGGAGAAATCCCTTATATACTCCCCCTTTTAAAGGGCGACTGCGGTTTTGGGGACCCACTCGCCAAATCCCGGTGGTGGAAAATCATCATCCACCACCTTTTTATAGTTCGGGCGCCACTTGTAGAGACATTAGGATTTTTTTCGAAGCAGAAGAATGAAAAATGAGCAAAGCCTTCATCAGGATTCGAACCACGGACCCCTCGGTTACGCGTCGAGTGTGCTGACCACTACACCACGAAAGCATGCGAAGAAGGCGAGAGAAATACCTTATAAACTATCAAAAGTTTAGCTGCTGAATGTTAATTGAATTTGGTATATATTTATTAATATCTCCTTTTTTATTAAACTTATTTGGTTCTTCATTTCACATTTCGAAATTTAGGTTCATTCCAAATACAATTCGCCTACTTTTTATGATTTATTTTTAAAATTTGTATTTTAAAATAATTTTGATAAATTTTCTGAAAATATTTAGAGTTATAACCTATAAAATTTTTAATAACATCTTAAAGTAGATATATTTCTAAGCACACCTGCAAAAAATTAGAGTTCTTTATTCAAAATGTTCTAAGATACACCTGAATTTACATATTGGCGCGTTTTAAAATTCGGCATGTCTGTGATAAGCGATAATAACGCCGAATGTGGTTTAGGCTCTTTTTAAAATTATTTGAAAGTACGAACGATGACTTTTTTGTCGCTCGTTCGCAATGAGAAAAAGAAAGGAAAATAGGCTGCTATAAATTAAGAATTTCGCCAAGTGAATTATTCTTAGCATAAACTGAAAAAAATCCGCCAAGATAAATATTTTAATCTCTCCGTAAATTTCGCACCAAATTTTACAAAATTTAATATTTAGGCATAATTTGAGTCGTAGAATCGAAATATGGAAAACAATTGACAAGTCATTTCAGAAAAATCGGTCAAAATACATGTGTTAGAACAATGCTATATATAAATGTAATCTATATCTTACATCGAGCTTTGGAGACATGAAAAAAGCAATTTGAATTTCGTTAATCGACCCAGTAGAACGGGAGATATAGAAGTGTCTCATTTTTTTCGCAGTGTACCATAATGAGTATGAATTTAGTCTAGCATATGTAAACTGTTCTTGAAACAAATTTGTGAAATAACTTCGCATAACAGGGGCTTATTGTTTTACTGAACTACGAGAAGGAATAGGCGTGGCTTAGAGGATGGCACACGAAACGTCATACAATTCAGTCACCCCATACAATTTTTGTATAATATATCGAATGTATAAAAACGTATATTCGTGTGCTTTTCTTCATGTAAATTCCGGCATATGTAAGGAGAACATTATGTTGAGCTTCGCCCATATACTGCAAATGTTATTCTGATTTCTTATAAGAGAAGTTTAACGTGGATGTAATGATATTTTGTTTCCTTAATATTACGAATGTGGGAGACACGCTTTACGGAGAGACGGGGACACCCTAACTTTACCATTGTGGTTATACGGGCATGGTCCCACGCCCTCCTCCTTGTTTTTCTTATCAGCTCCACCACAGCCAAGGGAGCGGACAAGCCAGTACCAGTACGGTCCCTGTCGAGCCCGATCCCATCCTAGGTACAATACCCGGGTTCTAGTCCTGTGAAGAATAAGGTACAATAGTACCTGATATTTTACCCCCGTGGTTGAGACTGTCTAAGTACAGATCCTAGCCAGTACTTCCCAGGAATTCTCCTGAGTCAACCCCCGGGGGGAGAATGTGGGAGACAGCGGCCCCAGGGTAACTCTGATAGTAATTCTTATGATTTGTTTTTATGGAAATTTTTAAATATATAGCTCCTATCGTGTAGTTTTGCGGAGCAATATCAGAAGACGTGTATCGAAGAGCTCTGACAAATGTCAAGCTTCGCTTGCAAGAGACTATGAAACAAAATAGTAAACACCTGGAAGATATTCTGCATTAAACTAACTTTTCCTGCTAAGGCAATTCTAACTACACGTTCATTCTGTAAAATTTCTATAATAAATAAATTTGTAATAAACAAAGCATTTCGTGTGCCAATCTATATATGCCCCTTGGGAGACTCAAAAAATCTAGATTTGTATTTGAAAAATCCATGAACTTATTTGTGTTGACCACAATTGAGAAAATGACAGCAACGCTGTTGTGAATTTAAGTGCAAATTGCGAAAATCTTAAATTCTTTGTATACAATCTTTTAAGCAGAACCATAAGTTGTACATTGATAAACTTCTAATTATTTAACATTCAGAGTTTTCCTTTTTCTTTTTTAAGTGGAGTTTTATTTTGCTATTGTTCAGTAGAATGTGTGAATTAATTTAAAACATTCTCATTCAGTTACTAACTAAACACACTGCAGATTTTGTGCACTTTTATGTGTTGCGCATCCTATTAACACTGCAATGATTCCAAATACAGTCGATTTCATTAAAAAAGAACAGGCAAACGATTGCCTGCATCAATTCTTTCTCCACCTTAATATTTCCCCCTTGGGATAGACTTTCATCTCTCGAAAAAGCTAGTTCGAATCGATCTTAGCACTGCCATCGTCGCTTTTAACAATATTCCACCCTTCCCCTACTCCTTTTCTCGCCACGGGCAGCTTCCATCTTGTCGTTCCTTTCTTCCTTTCGTTGCTCATATCTGCGGAACAGGAGATAGAAAATAATGCCAGGGACACTCTATTAGTTATATTTACTGCTTCTTTTTGCCGCAATGTGACATGCCCGCTGAGGTCGTTTGTTTAATCTCGGCCAGAGTGAAGTGAAATGAGGCGACTTTTGCAAAAGTTTTTGTGTCACTGTTTTTGCTTACGTACTTGAAACAAGTTCGATTTCAGTTTATCACGCGATGAACATATACGAACACCTAGATAAAAGAAAAGTGATTGGCATAGTGTTCAATGAGGTTGATAAGTTTTAAGAAACTTAAAATAAGTATTTAAAAGCAAACTTCTTTTGTGTTCATTAGATTATACCGAAGCATAAGGTTATTTCTTAGCTAGAGGAATGCTGTTAAAAATAACTGGATTTTTTTCAAGTTAAACATGAAAAAAAACACGAAAAGTCCCATGTAGCTAGCACATTAAGAGATATTTGAACCCGAATCGAACTACCAATGCTCAAAGATCTTATTAGCTAGGCCTTTGAAGGGATTTGAAATAAAAAAAATAAATAAATACTAATTTTTTAACTAATTTTAAATTAATTAAGTGAATTTTATAGTTAGATTTATGCACAAGGATTAAAATTCTCAGCCTATTCAGGTCTTTAATGCCGTTACGTCTACATTTACATTTACTTGTCTTTACTTCCCTGTACGAAGTAAAGCTAGTATTGTAATCGCGAAAAATTTCGGGTATCATATTTTAATGAAATTATCCCTTTTGACCGCTTTTATCCATGCTTTTGCCTGATATCTGCACGTACGGACAGAATAGATGCCTCTTGTCCCAAAATGGATTGTAAAATGAATTCAGGAGATATATTTGAGTGGAATTTGATTTTTTCGAATTCGAAAAGGAATGGCCTCAGAGCGTTTAAATTTTGTACATAGGACTGCTATAACATGTAGTTGTGTACCGCCCTTTTCGGTTGCAATTGGCCACACCAAAAGTATATAAATATGTATACCTATATATTACTATATGGAGTCGGGTATACTCTGCTACTCGGCTCTATAAGCTAAGTTTTTTTTATTGCTTATATGTTGGTAAATTGTGTATTCTTTGCTTTAAAAGCAATTAAATTACATTATTCTGATGTTACGGTTGCGGTTTTTATGCCTATAGTTAATCTGCGTGCAATAGTTTTAGAATTATGCACAATTTAAAAGTTGCTTAAGCGCTATCAAGCCTAAGGAAACATTTGTATACATTGGAAACTCTTAGTAGAAAGCGAATTAAGTCAGTTTCTGCACCAAATTCAGTGTCTTTTCCCAGAGTTCCATTGACTTTTTCCATTGACCCTTCGGAGATACACAACTGGTAAGATGTCTACTTTTTTTTCTGCATAGGGATTTCCCAATTCCCCTTAAGAATATCTATCTAGCTTAGACAAATAACGTACCGCCCCTGTCTTATACCGAAGCTCTTCTGCATTTTACATAGGAAATGGGATTATCTGACTTTCTGCGTTAAGTCCCTTGTAATCACAACACAAACGTACGCTTCCGTTCTTTTTCGCTACGCATCTCTGCTGTAGAAGGTTCAATTAAACCCCTTTCTAACAAATCAGCAATTTGTTTTTCCACCTGTGGTTTTAAGCCTCAGGTAGCTTATGAATATGAGGCTGCTTTCTTTCAACTCTTGGCTGATATTAAGAGAATCCTACTTTCGCACATTTAATTTCCCGTCAAACACTACATGAAAAAATTTGATCAATCTGCTCAACTGATCTCTCTGTACCCTATCTAAATGTTTCCATTCATCTAACATACCGATCCTATCAAACAGCTTTTATACTTTCGTGTTTCTTTGAATAGGCGCATGCTGCATTCTGCGTCAGCTTCAGAAATTATTCTTACTGAATTTATGGGTTGTATGTATTTCCGTAACTTATTTTGATGCAAATGCCTATCCTATTCATTTGGCAATTTCACCAAATACGAATGTGGAGACTTTTTCTTAACTATTTCTCCAGGTCCTGTCCATTTGGAACAAAATTTATTTGTTGATGATGGTATTAATACTACTATCTCATCTCTTATTTCAAATTCTCTCTCCTTTGACTTCAAATTATGATGGTGAACATATTTCTGCTGCTTAGCTTCCGAATTTTCTTTCACGAATTTCTCCGCTTCCAGTAACCTGTTTCTAAGTGAAATTGAATATTCAGTAATGGATTCCCCAACTCCTTGTGGTAATACCGTCTCATTTAACCAACTTGATCCAAGTATCGCCAGCGGCCCAACTGGTACGCAACCATACATAAAAAAAACACCTTTCCACTAAACCGTTTGACTGCGGATAACCTGGCGTAGAACATTTTCGCGAGGCCGCTAACCGACTCAAAAACTTTTGGGTTAGTTTAACCTTAAAGTTCGTTCCATTATCCATACCGATCATTCTCGGAGCTCCTGTTCGCATGAAAATGTTTATGAAAGCGTCACAGGTAGCCTTCGCTGTCACCGCTATCAGTGGAACCGCTTCCGGCCATCTACTATGTTGATCGACAACACATAACACATACTGGTGCCCTCGTGAGATTTCGCTTCAATCGGTCCTAAAATGTCCGCGTTTGCCACTTGGAAAGGAAGTTCCGGCCTCCCTACTGCTGTAATTGGAGCGCTATCCTTCAATTTAATTTTCCTTCGTAGCTGGCATTCCTTGCAAGCTTCGCACCACTCTCGGACCTTTTTCAACAATCCTTCCCACCAAAACGATATTTTAATCCTTTCCGCCGTCTTCTTTGCTATGAAGTACCCCCCCCCTTGTAAACTTTCGTGAGCCAACTTCAAAATTTCTTTTCTACGGTATTGAGAAACTAACTGACTACAGCGTTGCCCATTGATGGTTCCCGTATGGTACAAAATTCCAGACCCTAAGTAATACGCATTCTTGTTGTTACGTGCATCAGTAAATGCGCTATTCAACGAAACACATTCCGCTTGCTCCTGTCTAAAACGTTGGGTTTGCGATAGGGGTGGGCTATCAGCTGACACTTACTCGCACAGTTACTTCTGCTCCGCTATCAATCACTCCCTTAAACCTAGAGTTGCCTACCTGTAAATCTATACTAATTCCCCTTTTACCCTAGTTAGTAGGATTTCTTCTGCATAGTTAGCTAGCTTCATACCTATACATATTTTATTTAATCCCTTAGCTTCCACGTCGTCCGTATCATCTTTGTCGGTTCCTCTTTTGGGTTTCGCTATCAGGTTTATCGCTAGACAAAATCGTTTTATGTGCCCTTCACGCTGACACTGAAAACATTTTAGAATTTTCTTATTTGTCTGCACCATGCCTTGAGGTTCTAAAGTTTTTATCCCTTTGTATTTCTCCTTCTCGACCTTGTAATCGGAACGGAAATTCCCCTTAATTTTGTTTGGTCGTAATAACCTTTCCCCTTCTCTTACCGGTTCCTGTTTCGATCCCATTTTATTTACTTCCTGAGCACTCGTATTGTAATTTCTAGGCATTGCTGTAACGTAATTATTCAAGCCATTTGCAAGTCCTGATGGAGATAACCAATTTTCTTCCTCTTTTAACAATATATGCGCCTTAATATTTGAGGACAAACGATCTTTTACCTGATTTACAATCAACAGTTCCCTTAGCTTATCAAAAGTCTTAACTTTTCTGCATTCTAAGTAGAAATCTACTGCTGCCTCAACCCTCGCTATGTGTTGATTATGCGTTTCCTCGTACCTTTTCACACATCTTTCTAAAGTCTTTTTATGTTATAACGGGGAAATATGGAATTCTTTTAATACTGTGTCTTTAATCTTAATATAGTTATCTAAATCCCTTTCACCCAGAGTCGCGATCAAACTTTTAACTTTGGTTTTTAAACTCTACAAAATAAGTTTCTCTTACGCTCTTCAGTAATTTTATAGAATTAAACATCATTTCAGCATGATGGAAAAAGAAAGGCCCTTCTTCAGCTTTCGATGGCGGGTCAGTCATAACACCTTTCATTATTTTTAAATGTTTCAAAAATAATTTCCCTTTCTCTCAGAATCTGAAAACCCCTTCATCCTCTGAGCCCGATTTATTTCCTTCTTTATCTATTTTCCTACTGTGAATTTCTAGCTCTTTCATTTTTATTTGATGTTCTCTCTCTAATTGTCTTTCCCGAAATTCCATCTCTTTTAACCGAAAGTTAGTTAGAAAAGTGTAAATTGGAGGCAGATGCAGCTAAAGATCGCTGCATCTGCCTCCAATTTACACTTTTCCAACTCTAGCTCCATTTAATTATTTCCTTTAACTTAATTTGATTCTGCATGTTCTTAATGATTTCATCCGATTCTTTTGACACATTATTTCTCCTTTGAGGAACCATATTAAACTCTGATATTTATGTTTTACAGCTTTGCACATACTATCTATAAACAACACTTGTTTTTACAGGCAAACATACATATTTCCTTACTACTGAATACTATCATTATTCACTTAGCAAACACCAACATTAGGGAACACAATCATGAATAATACATTTTTCATATTAGACCATTAACATATATTTCATCATATATTGTTGGACACAAATACAAAAAACAAAAATTAATATTTTGAATTAACATGCAAAAACCGGCATTATACCGTGACACATTTACCCATTCCTGCAATGATACAAACATTTAACATATTACTCTCAAATCATCAAACTAATTAATTTTCAATCACTTGTTAACTGCAATGATCAATACATTTTGTCAAAACAAAACAAAAAAAATCATTTCGGCCTTATTAACTCTTGTGTTAGTACATTAGAACTAGCACAAGAATTAGAATTACTTGTGTTTAAAAAGTCATCTGAGGTCTCGAATGTCTAGTTTCTAAGAAATCGTAGCGGTTGGATAGGGGTAGTGCATCTTCGCGGAAAAACAACAGTATTTCACTCAGAACAATTTCTGGAGAGGGGGGAAGATTTAAAGTTTGGTATGAATGAAAGTGTTGGAGGGCCAAAATATAATTTCAATAACAGGAGAATAGTAGGAAAAATAAAATGCTCGTAAAAATTCAACTAACATGACTTCCTTTCAGAAAACTGGAAGGATCAAGAATGAGAATCTGTCCAACAGAGACGATGTGTGTCCCAGTAAATTTGTAAAAAAAATGAATGTAAAATTTTTAGTTTTATTATAGCTTTAGATATTGTGTAAAGTTGGCCCTAAACGAAAGGAAAGTTTTAATGATGAATTCAAGAAAGCACACTTGCTACAATACGAAAACTTTGATGAGAAAGAGTTGTAGAATTTAAATTCTTAAACAAGGTCGTTTTCAGAACTTATTCTTCGAGTAGTTAAATTCTGGCAGCGGAAGATGTAAGGTTTATTCGAAATTTATTAACAGTTATTTTAAGTTTTGTCTCTTTCCTATCTTATTCTACTTTCAGTTTACAATTTCCTGCCAGAATGTAAATTCAGAAACGCAGTTAATGAAAATGAGTAAGAGTACTGTTTAAGTCGATGCTTCACCGACTTCTACAGAGAGAGTCTGAATTCCTGACTAGCGCGTGCTTAACCTTTTGGCTACATTCTCTCTTAGCTACTACGCTCGGCCATACTTTAGGCACTTGCTCGGCTTCGCCAACTAAATTAATATTTAGGGGCAACTACTTAGATTTCTGATAGCTTCGGCTATTCCTTTCAGATAGCTTTAGTTGAGGTTAATTTAGTTTAAATCCATAGTGACTTAAGTCCAAGCCCAAGTACAGGCTTTGTGTATACTCCAAGTAGGAGTTGATTGTATTTATATTGAAAAATAATGGGTAATTAGCCCTTCTTAAGTCTTACGTGTTTTGTTCACACACTTAAGCGATTATTCGCTTGTTAGTGTTCGTGGGGTTCGGAAGTAAGAACATCATAATTCAATTGTTTTTAAAGCAAAAAATGAGCAATTTATCAGCATATAAAAAGGTAAAAGAACTGAGCTTACCGAGCCGAGTAACACAGTGAGTAAATATATATATATATATATATATATATGAACTTTCGGTGTGACCGATTGGAAGCAAAAAGGGAGATGCACAACTGTATATTATAGCAGTCCTACATACAAAATTTCAACGCTCTGAGGCTGTTCGTTTTTGAGTTAAACGAGATACATACGTACATACGTACAGGCACCACGAAAGAAACTCTTCTGAATACATTTTAAATCAGTTTTATAATTCGTTTGGGGGAAAAAGAGTCCTTTATTCTGTCCTTAAATACAGATGTCAAGCAAAAACATCGTTAAATTGCAGTCGACTGAGGTCACAGTGGATATTTTCATTGAAATATGGTACCCGGAATTTTTCGTCATTACAATACCTCCTTTACTTCGCACAAGGAAGTAAAAAGAGAATGCCATTTTATCTTGTACAAACACACACAAAGGAGGCGGAAACTTTATAAATAAAGTTTAACTGGGAAATGACTTCTTTCCTGTCTTCCGGAAGCTTCGAATTGTAGAACAACAGATATTCGACATTTTGCACTCCTTCGACACTGCGTAAAAATAATTTATTTTTTAAAAACAACTACTATTGCGGTTGAATAAAGTTAAGCCTTGTTTAAAAGTTTAATAATAGCATTAAAAATAAGCATAAAGAATTTTTTGCCAGACGCTACTTTGCATGGGGCTAAATCGAGTTTTGTTTAAACTAAATACTAGCCTAACCTTCCCGATGAATTTTCGTTCTAGCTTTAACTGACATACTAGAATATTAAATGAATACAACTGAAATAAAACAATAAAAAGTTTATCGTTATCTTTAGTTTGAGTACAAAAATGCTCACTTCCGCATACACGATACGACGTTTTTGCTCAAGGCGCACGAAGTTAACTCACTTTAGCATATATTCGAGAAGAACCTTCTAAACTCCTTTAGCTCAACAGTTCAGTGACCTCTAAAAGAATTGTTTTTCCTAAAAGTGAGTAAATACGAGTGAAAAGCTTTTCAATTAGTAAAAGTAATTTTTCATTTTTAAAATGGGAGTATATTGTGAGAAAGACGCACAGCATAATGCATATGCTTTGTCATCCATCGGGTGTGGCATTTCGATACAGGAGCTCGGGGACCTTGCGTGTTAGGTGTTGCAATAAATGAAAGGCGTACTTTATTATACAATTCCTTTAATATAAGGCGAGATCACCGATTTGAGTAAGTGTCTGCTATGTAATAGATGAGGAAGGGACTTGTCCACCCCTTTCTAATCAGATGAAAACAATGAAATATTTCAATGAAACGCATGATATATTTCAGTGCACTGGAGGCTGAATTATTCACTTACGAGACCTTGGCATTAACAAAGTCTATTCAGGTGTTAGTCTTTCAGTATTAATATACAGTATATAGTATTGATATATAGTATTGATTTTCCTTCATTATTAATTTTAGAAAAATAAATAAAGAAAAAAGAAAAAACCCTGAAAAGATAAAGATTTTAAACTCGCATTGCGGTGCTTTCAAACCATCTGCTGAAAATTTGTCAATATATATAAAAATTACATATATAGACATTTATACCAAAGTGATATACGTTATCGTCTGAAAAGCAAACATTCTCCAATACGAAAGTTTTAATCCTTATACAAGTTCAACCGTGATTTGGAAAGTTATTCACGACAAAAGCGATTAGACTCAAAGATGAGAATAAATTACAAGTATTAAAAGCAAGCATTCGGCAAAGAAAAGTAAACATTCGACAGCAAGATATTTTTTAGCGTTGTAAGTGCCTATGGGTTTTAAAAGCTTTATAAATATAAGTTATACAATGCAAAACTGAGGATACGCTATAGGCGTTATATGCGATATAAATCATCATTTGAAAAACAAATTTTCGGCATGATATTTTTGAGTGTTATAAGCGTCTATGCGTTATAAAAATAAGTTATAAGTATTTTATGCATTACAAGTGTCATTGATAGAATTTAAATATTTACAGAAATTAACAACACTATCGATTCCATAGCATAGGACGACCAACCTCTGTATGTATATACACTGTATAAAAGATCATTTATAAATTTTACTTGATGGTCCGACAGACCACGAGGAACAAATTTTACGTGGGAAATTGTGCCCGAAAATCAAATGAGAGGAAGGAACTTTGGAAATAATCATTGTTACGGAAAATGCTCAAAATTCCTTCCATCCACCGCAACGCATGTTTCACAGAGTCAACGCATGAATTCACGGACTCGTTCAAACTGGACAGGCGTTCACGGACAAGTGCCGCTGCTTCCAACCTGGCAACAAGGTCGTTGTCAAATAGTTCAGCTGTTTCTTATACCGAGGACTTCACGTATCCTCGGAAGAAGAAATCTAAAGGGCTGAGCTGAAGGAATCGTGGAGGGCTCTCAATTTCCCGCAGTACAGCTTTCTCTATGGGAGGTGTACGTGTAGGATGTTGTCAATAGATGTGGTTGCTTACTTGGAAAGTTCTACTTTCACTTAATCTGCTGTGCGTAATACACCTGTCCAGTTTGAACGAGTCCGTGAATCAATGCGTCGACGTTGTGAAACATGCGTTGCGATAGATGGAAAGAATTTTGAGTATTTTCCGGAACAATGACTATTTCCTAAATTCCTTCCTCCGGTCCACTGAATGGGTTGTTTGTTAGACATCTGTGTGGGAACAGCCCCTCGGTACATGCGTCTGGCGGCTACTTCATTTCTATCCACCGCCCTACAAACGTAATGCACATTAACCAGTTTCTCGTTATTTAACTGCTGCATCCTTCCTCTGCAACATCCTCGCCTCAAAGGATTCCGCTTTACGGCTGCGAATATCCCCCTCTAGCGGTGACTGATCATGGTTTCGGACACAGCTTCCTGTGTAAAACCTATTCAACATGATCTGACAGACCAGCCCGTAAAGTTTATAAGCGACGTTTAAGGACATCTAGTTTATGATAGACTTTTGATATAAAAGTGATACGGACACAAAACTGAGAATCGACAGGAGTAGCTCCTCTGATGCTAATAAGACAACACAGAAATATAATAAAATTTAATAAATAAAAAAAAGGAATTATTCACACAAAAGTAGGTAAGGAATTTATTTATTTATTTGAAGCTGTGATGATTATACAAAACAACTCCATACCATAGGTAAACCTAAACAAAGTAAGATAAACATAGTACATAGAGTTTATCTTACTTTGTTTAACTAATGGTATACCTAAACAAAGTCAGACAAAACATAGTACATTAGAATTTCGATCTTTTGAAACGCGATGCAAATGTATAGGCATCAGTGTTCTCCAAATTATAATCCAATATTACTCATCAGCTCTTTGAAGCTTGTAAGAAATATCGTGTCATGAGATTGCCGCGCAAGGAGTAGATTTTTGCGGAGGAGGCCGTCGAACTCGTCTCGCCGGGATACTCTCCTTCAAAATTGGGTGCGGAACTGAGCAAAGTCATACGATCACCTGTATCTTGCCAACGGCAGGAGCAAGCTTGTCTCCTTGCCACGATGAATTGTGCTATGTGGGCTTGTTCTAATATCAGACAAGCGAAAATAGTCACAACAACAACAATAATCAAGGATAATGTTGCAATATTAATGATGTTACTAGCGGACAGCATCGGATCTAGCGACACTTCGCGCAATGAGAAACGTTTTCCGAGAAACGCTTTTCTTTCAGCACTAGTTTAATGAGAAGATTCTACACGTACACGAAACAGATAACTGAACGCAACAGATGCATTCAGATATCTGTTTCGTGTACCGTAGCCGCAATATTTTACGATTCCAGAGAAAAATATTTTGATGGCAGCTCTGTAATCAAAGTTCTGCTTCTGAAGGACACACATTTTAAGTAAATACTAAACATGCTCTTAGGTCAGCCATCTAATTCGATATATCTTTTTGCTGTGATTCGTAGTCAATTCATTCACTGTTATGTCAAATGTTAATGTACCTGCAAGTCATTATTAAATGCTTAATATTAATATGGTGGCTAATGTTTGGCATGGAAACACTCGCTGCATAACAGGCGGAGTTTTCACTAAGCACTTAACACTATCATGTTCCTACACACCTTTCCAGACACTTCCACTCAAATAACACTTGATCGTTAGCCTGCACTAAGGCCGTTGTGAAACAATAGGTAGATCCGTCAGCAGAGTTTAAACAGCTGATAAGCTACTCCAGTAGACTAGCTGCCCTAACGATGCCACAATCTAGTCTAAAATAAAAAAAAAATGTGCCCACCTACAGGTGAATACTTTATTTTCAATATGTCGGATACAGAATAGGCATTAGGCATTTTTGAAGCAGGGGACATGAAAAATGAGCAATGCCTTCGCCTTTTAAAGCGCAACCGAGGATTAACGGACTCAATCGCCAAACCCTGGTGGTGAAGAATCGTCATCTAGTACTTTTAGTTCGGGCGCCACCGCAGAGGTCATTAGGATTTTTTTTGATTGCGGGAGACTTGAAAAATGATCATTTTCCTCGCCGGGGAACGTGTCTGGACCTCTCGAATACGTGACGAGAGTGCTACGTTACACCAGGAAGGCATGCAGAGAGAAACTACCTTATAACACTTATAAGACCAACTTCTTTGGTTAGATGGGTCGGGCTGCGCCCACTTCTGATGCCTTATAACACTAATCATTGCACCTTATCAGCGCATGGAAGAATGCCTTTAAATTCTCCAGCATTAAAATGAAAAAGAGTTTTGCATTAAAAATGCTTATCATATTTTGCATTTTTAATTGTGAATGATCACATTTATTGAAAGGTAATCAGTACACCTAGAATGAGTCCTGAATTTTCTTAAACTGTATTTTAAAATTTCTGATATCTTTCCAGGTTCAATCTCTCAGATCCTTCATACAAGGAAATAAAATAATATTAACAGTAACTTAAAACCAAAATTTGAAACCTTCCCTTAATGAGAAATGAAATGAAAATATATATTTTACAAAAATATATCTACATGTATAAAGAAGATAACATTTAGTAAATGAGATGTATAATTAAAACGTCTAAAATCTTGAGGTTAATTTTCTTAATGTAGCTTAATAAAAATATTTGAGTAACAGTTTCATATTTTTATTTTTCAGTAGCTTTTTAAGTAAAATAAAAAATACAAAAAGGGCTAAGAATATTTACTGAATTAAATTAGATAAACACCAAATATGGAACGCTTAATTCTTACTCAAAATTAACAGTGTAGTACTAAGGACCGCCGCGACATGATGTTGTCATTTAGACCTTTTCAAAATGCAGCATTTGCATTCTGTTTTAATGATTGCTTCTAGTGGACGTAAAAAATACTAATGTTTCCAAAGTTTTGAGTAAAAATATTCAACTTTTTTTCAGGTTACGATCAAAAGATTTAAACGAGTGAAACAGAAATGTAAGCATTAGAGTTCTTGAAATTTTCTTCTTTTTAAAGATTCCATGGATTCTACAATTCAAATGTTCCATAACTAAGAAGTATTTATCTAATTGCTACTCGCTTTTGGATGGATATACTAACTTGCATGGAAAATTTAATATTGATAACTATTCTACTGTACAGTATTGTAAGTATGTTGTATAACCTGTATGCACTCTATAAACACTTTGTAAATAAGTGAAGGAATTTCAAAGGTTATAGATAAGAATGTTGTACGCTTCAAATAGAAGTTTGTTTGGAGTAAAGTAACAAACTTTGTAAAAATCAGTTTGTTTGGAGTATTTCAATAAATTCATTTTTTTAAGAAACTCATGAGAGTAAGTTGGTCTCACTTTGCTATCTAAAAGCATGATTTTTCTTGTCGTGTTTTACCAATTACAGTACGAATGTAACTTTATCCCATAATGACAGCATTTTTATTGAATTATTTTAGACTATCAGGAGAGAAACATGAAAATCAATCATGCCGTTGCCGAAATCGAATCACGATTTTCTAATTGCCAGCTGATGTGCTAACTACTAACCACTTGCACGATGAAAATACGCAAGGAAGATGTGATAATTTCTTACATTGTAAGATTTATGAGCAAATTATGTGAGGGACTTACGAGGAAATTATTTCTTCTGTAGCGTATTAATCCCATATGTATATAGTAAACAATATTCTGCACACAAATGAATGTTTTTAAAACCTGCGAGCGGCCGGGGGTAAGACAACTGAAAACTAATAGTTCGACCGAGGCTGGGATCAAGACGAACAGAATGGCTTCATGGGAGTTTTCCTTACATTTTCCCGTGTGTAGCACAAATATGAACCATTTTCCCTTAAAACATTCTCCTCAAATGCTTTTCTGAAATCCAGATAATCCAGTTTAATCCAGTCCACTTATTTTGGGTATTTATAATCTGGGATAAGATCTGTAAAAGACTGTTTTATCATCGCAACAGCTTTACTAGTGGCCGAACCGTTAAAGACTGCCGAATACTAGTGGTTCGTTCCCGTTTCGAAACAAGGCGAATAGTTTAATTAGATGCTGGTTTTCGCGATTTCGTCATGTATAGCGATCCAGTTTCGCTTGAAAATTACTTTATTACCCCATTTTATCCTTAGGTAGATAGCTTAAGTGTGCTTTGCCATATTCAAATATCTTAATCTCATCATCGACCGAAATATTCTACAGAAGTAAAAATATGAAGTTTTTCAAGTTCATAAATAAATGAAATGCATAACGGAAAATTTTAAGAAATATATTGAATATAACAAATAGTTTACGATCTGACAAAAACAATTCCAGCTGTCGTAGACAAACATGACCATCTCCAGACATGCACCAGACATGTGCACCAGTACTTTAAATGTAATGGGTTCTAAAGGTTTGTTGACAACGATAGAAAATACACGGAGAGCATGTGAAAATATCATCATAGAAATTTGTCAGTGTTGTTCTGTCAAAGAAGTAAACGTAAACAGCGAAAGAAATATTTTCTGTTACCAATATTACATTAATATTTTTTAAAATCGACATTGATATGGCTTTAAACGGTTCACATTGTACACATTTGAAAAGCAAAGCATTATTATAATTTGAAAGGTACTTTTCAGAATTAAAAGATTTGATAAACAAGCAATTTAAAGAAAAACACATATTATATAGTTTGTTGAAAGCATTTAAAATTTTTAACATTATTTTCGTTTCCTAAAAGTGTTGATCATATTTGTAAGATGCTGTACATTTTAATAAAATTATTTTGATACCTTTCAATGGCAAAAAGTTTCATTAATGTTTCAACCATTAGAATAGTTAATAAAAGCTCCTTCTAACACTACATGTAACGGCAATGAAATTTCCATATATCATTTCAGATAAATATCCAAGTCATGTTCACTGCCCTCCAGCAGCCGAGCGTTAAAATCGTTGGGTACAGATACTCCGATGGGTGTTTGAATTCCCGCATGGAGTCTTGACTGCCTCAGAATTTTCGGGGTGTTCCTCATATGTAATGTGAATTTGAGTCAGGATCCATTAAAAAGTCCTCTAAGAAGGCATTTCTCGCAGCAAACAGCTAACTCTCAAGTTGCTTTAATTTAATGAATTAATGTAACCTAACCTTTCATATTCACTATCATCTGCATCAGAGATAAAATTTAACGATAGTAAACAACATGTAGACTGCTTCGAGCGACACCGAATCTAACAGCTTAATTCGGTTTCAGTTCTAAAACAGATTTTGCTCAGATATTACAGATTTCGAAAAATATTAAAAGGTATCTTCCATTAAACGCAGAAGATTTCAAAAACAGAAATATTTTTCTTTTGAAGTTGCAGATGCCGAAATATTTTCAATTCGAACTGAAAATTTTCAAAAGCTAAAATGCGTTCTATCAGAGTTTCTAAGAGAAGCATCTTCTTCAGAAGTGAATTTTTTTCCATTTTTGAAGCTGACGAAAGTAGTTTTCTCCCTCTCTCTCTATATATATATATATGTATGATGATGATGATTTTGGAATGGCTCTGATAGATTCTGAAACATACATAATAGATCCGGAATGAAGAAACTTGAAAGTTATATAGATGCAATAAGATGCAATCGTGGCAGATTTAAACCATATTTATTTTATTGTAATTAAACATTTTGCGGCCACAAATTTTTGGCACATTAATCGTGCCTGTTATTGAACAGTTACATTTCAGATGTTGTTGCAATACAAAGAAAAGCAGCCATAGCAGCGTCTTAGCGAGAACAGAGGTAGAAGCAAAGTCCGTAGTTATTCAATAGTTATCCACCTTAGTAAAGTTATCAAAGCCCAATAGTTATCCAGCTTACTAATCCAAAGTCCGTAATTATCCAGCTTATTAAGAAAAAGATTTTGTTCTCGAAATTTTAAGTTCCGAATTACCTGCGTTATCAACGTTATGTCACACGTATAGAGTCATCTAGAATTGGCGCAATCCATAAGTAGTTATTACTATTTTTAAAATAGAGGAGGGAAGTATCCAAATTAAAATTATGGAATAAGGGGCTATTGCTAATTTAAATTATAATTTATGTTTATATACTTTATCTTATATATATATGTATATATATTTCACTGTTGCAGCTGAAGAAGAGAGTTTTACAATTACACCTTTGAAGCTAGTCCTGCAGATTTAAGAATTTCACGCTGATTCTTATCGTCGTAACACCCTCAATAAAATGCCTTATGCTAGAAATTGAAACAAAATGAAAAACCTTTGATATGAACACGAACTTTGAAAACTAAAACCACATTGCTAAGTATAGCTGCTTAAAATTTCAAGATCATGTTTACACTTGCTCAGTAATGAAATTGCATTATTAAAAATTTACACTGTATTGTTTAGCAACATTCTTCAAAAACCGAATTGTTTCGCGCTTAGAATAAATCGCTACTTACTCTATAGATAAAAAGAAACTTATATTAGCTACTATAAATATATTTCTAGAAAAACGTTCTATGATTTCTGTTCTACTTTCTTTCCAAGAGAAGAGAAGGAAAAGCATTTCGATGTTGCCTTTCTTTCAGAATGTTTATCGTCAGCAACGCAATAAAATAAAATAAAAAAAACGAAGTAAATCTAAGAGAAAATAACTCTTTTTAGTTCTTTATGTCTCCATCAGGGTTAATGTTGAGTGTAAAAAAATATCCACACCATCATCATCTTTTATTATCTACCAGAACACATGTTTCTTTGATTTAGACTGCGGATGTATCGATTATTTTATCATTATCGAAGGAAAGCTGTTCTCTTGGCAATTTTCCTTACCTCAAATATGAGAAGTGAAAAGTGCAGCTAATGAAATTCCAAGAAAGGAGTTTATTTTGTCGCGAAAAGGTTATTCCCCTTTAAAAATAGAAAAAAAATAAAAATATTGCTTCGACTGTCTTTTAAATGACGTCAATATCCATTTATGTTATATTCTTTTAATTTCGATTAGATTACTTTGTACCAGAAAAAGAGGAGCGGAACGTCTTATCAGAAAATTGAATTTTGATGTAGTCTGTAGAAATAATTCTTCTTAAGCATATCAGACTACGGATGGCTGAAAATGGGGAACTTAAATTATTGAAGAAGAAAGCAAAGGACTGATAATTAAAAAATGTAATTTTAAGTTTTATTTGCTTGAATGCATTTAACAAAATAGCAAAGAAAAAGAAATCGAATTATGTTGCGCTATCAAAATGGATGCAAATTATATACTCAATGCTAAAAATGTGACGGTTATTGAGAAAGGTAATAACCAAGACCAGGAATTCATGCCACTATCTGGAAAAAAAAAGTTATGCCTGCCATTTCGAACTTTTCCAACATACTAAAAAGTATAAAAAGATAAAAAAAATAATATTTATATGCTGATTATGAGATTTTTACACAAATAGTACATTTTTTTATGTAAATGTGTATAGTGGGCATTTAAAAATAATATAATAAATAAAACAACAATATGCAACAATGGTTATTAACAATAACTACTGTTAATAAAAAATTTTAAAGGTTCAGTGAGTTAGGTTATATAGTAAATAAAATGAATAATTTGAAACGTTTAATTCTAAATAACTATTAAACGGTAAGTGCTTAATTAATGTGGTGTTTGAATAGTAGTAGGTAGTTATTTTAGGAAATCATCTGTATTAGCATTAGTTCTTACAGATGCTACTCAGATTAGGTGTTTAGGTGCATATTTGTTAATCCTGAACGTTATTTTGGTTTTATGTTCATAATAGAAAACATTTGTTCACAAACATATGTTGATCCAAACCTACGGCAATATGTAACAGCCAAATCGTGTAAATTTGGAAAAAAGCATGTTCGTACAAATTTCCAAAATTTAATAAAATTTGGGTCACCTGCAGTAGAAATAAGTTCCTTATATTTGCTTTTCAGTGTAGTATGCTGCTGTAGGTCAATAATTTCAATTTAGATCTCAGTTGGGTGCCAATTAACATCTTGCAGAGAAATTGAATTATTATATTTATTCTAATGTGTTTATGTGTGCATTTATTGACGGAGCTCATATAGACGGTATTATTATTTTTTCAAATCTTTTAGGTTTTCAGTAAACTTTCGCGTACCACTGTTAAAACTCCGGCGTGCCACACTGTGGCACGCGTGCAGCGGTTTGGCCATCCCTGTTTTAGAGCCTTTTAGGGTATTTTGTAGGAATTTAAGAGCACTTTGAGGCATATTCTAGTAATAAAATTGAAAAATAAAAGTACCCTTCCAATAACACGGTCCCATCTCCTATGAACTCATTCTTACTAGACAGGCATGTCCTATCGAAGGAAAACTGATTATATTATTACTACTGTCTATCAAAACAGGCCTTTCTCCCACATAAAATGACTGTCACTTCTAAGAAGTTTTCAATACTGCTATTTCTTAGCTCAAGTGTAAAATTTTCTTAAAAGCAGTGTTGTAAATCCCAATTAAAACAATTCCTAATCTAACTTTGCCACCGAAGCCTTTTATGACACATTGGGGAACACGGCGCAATGTGTTAAGAGTTTTTAGAGCCAGCTTAGATTTAAATATAATAGTACAGCCTGCGACTGCTAGTCCACGTTTTAATTTTGAATTTTACTGTTATTTTGGTTACATCGCCAAAGGTAGCAGTTATTATGTTAAGCACAACACTCTTTTAATAAAAAGGTTATTTTAAACCTTTGCAAGTCTCTGCAGTTACTTCAAACACAACGATCATTCGCTTTGAAGATAATTAATTCACTTTACGTTTTATTTAAGAGTTTGAAACTAGTTTATGTTCCCAAAGCAAGCCATATTCTATAAATTATTAAATCCTTACAAGAACTGAACTTCTATAGAACTTGTCGATGCAATAAATTGCATTAATAAACTAGGCGATATTTTATAAAACGCCAAAGGTAAAGTTTCAGTTACTGGATTTGTTAAATTCAGGAGTGTTTCGATTGAAACCTATAACTTTCAAAGGATGTGGAAACTATTCCTCATCTCGACAGAAGATGCAAACTGTTTTGAAACTGAAGAAAACTCAAAGATAAGTGATGCAATATTTTTTTCAAGTTTGCTGCAGTAACTGCAGTAGATATACAGCTTCTCACGATACAAAAATTTACGTACTGATAACAGAAGAACTTTCACTTTCTATAACATGAAAGCGCTTAACAATTCAGTGCAATTGTAGTACGTTTGTGTAAGGTTAAAATTTCGGAAAGAAAAAGAAAATTCAACTCACAGGTGTGTGTAATTACTTTTGTTTTAATCAATTTGTCAATATTTAACAATTTTATTATTATCGTTTGAGAACTTTTTTTAAGGTCACTTTTCCATTTTAAGTCCGCTTTCCGAACGTTTTTAAAAACATTTTCGGTTAATTTTTAGGAAATGAAAATCCGGGCCCCGGTAAAAACCAAACTACACATAATTCGAAAAACAGCTGATAAACGCTGCGTTATTTTAGGAGAAAATATGTTCCAATATTTTTTTCTCATACCTGAAAGTTACAAAAGCATAAAGTAACATTTCACAAAAGAAAAACATATGCCACCCAACCGGAATAGTGGTTAGCGATACTGACTGCCACACCGAAGGGCTCGGGTTCGAATCCCGAGAAGGCATGGATTTTGTAAATGTATAGTGTCTGTACTGTATGGGGGCACTCTAATTATGAGGTGAGCCGAAAGCCTTCTGGAGAGGATAGTGATAGGGGAAGAGAGGTTGGAAATCTTTGGACACGTCCTCCCGGCTCTTTCAAAACTGGGAGCGGAACTGAAGAAAGTCGTACTGTCACCTGTATGGTGCTCAAGGCTGTTGCCAACGACGAACGTAATCTTGACTCTTTGGATACATTTCGTGGGCTTGCTGTGATATTATAGATTTGATCTAATGTTACCAGTGATCGGATGGGTTTAGCTACAAGTTTTTTGGTTTGCTCGTTTAACGGAATATGACAAAGCACACAAGAACTACCTATCAAAGAGTAAATATCACTTTTATGAGGTATTTCAAAACTAAAACTGATTTGTATTCGTATATTCAAGAAAACTGCCGAAACTCCATGCAGCCAACCATCCTGTTTTTTGGGATAAGAAACCATATCAAAGCATCAATGTGCAGCTGATTTACCTACTTCGGCGCTGCTGGAAAGAAATATCTTTGAATGAAAAATCAAAATATTCAGTATGCTTAGGACTACTTTAAGAAGTAGAGCTCGGCAACATAATTGAAAATGGACACTATAAAAAAGCATTTAAAGATTAAAATGTGGAGTAATGAAATAGCCTTTTCTTGGTAAAATGAAATAACTTTAAAATAGCTCAAATTTCTATGAATTAGGTATGTGGGGTATACTGCAGATAAACTTGTGCCTATTTTAATTTTCTAAAATTTAACTATTATATTAACTATTAGATTATATTCCTTTATTATTTAGCGTCTTAGATTTGAACAACATGAAAATGCGCTATGCTTCGAACGCCGCACCACGAAGGTACGCGGTAAGAATTTAGAAACTATCTTACATTCTCCCCCACCTTCGTAGCCAGGAAAACCGAATTAAAATGTGCAGTACTTTTGCCGAGATTCAAACCCGGGACCTTCCGAATAGCCGCCAGATGTGCTTCCAACTGCACAACAATAGACATGCGGTAAAGAGGGAGAAAATACCTTCCACCTTTTCTTCTTGTCTGCATTCAGGTTAAGGAGCACAGTCCAGAATTTTATTCAAATTTAAAATTACGAGAGTTACCTTCAATTTTGGGGTTTTGTAACTGCATGTCATAATTATTTAAAATCAGTTCTCGCTTCGGCAAAGCGTTCATCATCAAGGCGTTTGGTGTGAGAAAGCTGAATTTGAATGTCACTAGTTAGAATATTTCCACATTTGTAGTAGATTAGATAGCTATATTGTAATTATTAGATCATTTTCGCAACTTACACAGTTTGTAGTTTCGCAGTTGCACAAACTAATGCCTATTCGGTTTGCGTTTTAATTTTAGTACCTGTCATGGAGCTAGTTGCGCTTCGGGATATTTTAGCCAAAACAAAAATTGTGTCCTTATTTTTTAAGTTATTCGTAAACATTTCGCTCTTGTGCCTGTCTCAACACTTGTGTAGTTTAAGCTAGGACGTCAGACGTTAAGTTGACAACAGCCAAAATAAAAATTTACTCCTTACGTTTTAAGTAGTTCGTAAAGATTTCGCTCTTATGTCTGCCTCACCATTTCTATAGTTTACGTTGTGACGTCAAACGTTGAGTTGACAACAGCCAAAATAAAAATATAGTCCTTACTTTTTAAGTTGTTCGTAAACATTTCGCTCTTGTGTCTGCCTCACCAGTTCTATAGTTTACGCTATGACGTCAGACGTTGAGTTGACAACAGCCAAAATAAAAATTTAATCCTTACTTTTCATAAACACTTTCGCTCTTGTGACTGCCTCACAATTTCTATAGTTTAAGCTAGGACGTCAGACGTTGACACCATACAAAATAAAAATTTAGTCCTTATTTACGTTGTTCGCAAACATTTCACTCTTTTGCCTGCCTCAGCATTTGTATAGTTTAAGCTAGGACGTCTGACGTTGCCAACAGTCAAAATAAAAATTTAGTCCTTACTTTTTAAGTTGTTCGTAAACGCCTGCCTCAGCATTTGTATAGTTTAAACTAGAACGTCAGACGTTAAGTTGCCGACAGTATTTTAGTTAAGAGACACAAGTTTACGAAGTTATGTTCAAAGGTTAAACATAATTTCTACTCTAGAATTAATAATTTTGTAATTATTTATGAAAAATATAGTAAAATAAATGAGATAGACTATGTAATGTACCTAAGTTCACCAGTTTCCATGGTTTGAATCATAACTTGTATACTATGACTTCTTACTATAATTTCTTTTCATTAACCTTCGTAAATGCAGTTAAAGAGTAATCAAATCGAGGTTTTTGGACGCTATAACACATATAAAAGCTTTTGGCAGTGATGCTTGCAGCTTTATTTTCTATCACACATTTCTGCCAGTTAATGTTTCGGCTTTAGCCATTTGCTAGCCGAAGCTTAAAATAGTTCCACTAAAGTGCTTAGTCAGGCCAAATTTGTTCAATATGCAGCTACAATATTTTTAAATTGCAAATTAAACTTTATTATTATCTTACTAACCTCAAACGGCAGAATTTTGACGGTACGCACAACTAATGCTTTCTGTTAAATTCAGGTTTAAATAAAAGGATAATTTTAAACCTCAGAAGACTTTATAGCATTTACTTAGATGGAACGACAACTCGTTTGTCGATTTAATACCTTTAGAAGGACTTAGACTTAATACAGAGACTGTTCGCACATTTTTTAGACGATTTTGGTAAGCGGTAATAAAAAATTGTTTGCTGCAAAAGAAGAAATTGCAATTGTACTATGTTTTTAAAAGTCAAAATTATCGTCTGTGGCTTGAAAGTTTTGTTTTTATTCAAAATGGCGAATTTAACAAATCAGTGGTTCGAAGGCTACATTTACGCTCTTTCCGAAGAGAAATATGCATACTCCGTTATCCAAAAACGATGTGAGAGTCATGGTTTTGTGATATCTAAAGCGTCGATAGGTAATATCATCAACAAGAAAGGAAAAAAACGTCAAATTGGAGCCTCAAGTGGGACAAAAATTCCAAACAAGTATCCAAGGAAAAAACGGACATCTTCGACTATTGCAAAGGTACGTTGTTTAATGTTAAAAGAAAATCCCCCTAGTCAAAGGACAGTTGCAAAATCATTAAAATGCTCGGTGTCCACTGTAAACAAAATGATAAACGTTGATTTAAATCTTAAGAAAGCGAAAAAACGCAATGTGCATCGTCTTCTTCCAAAGCATATCGCTCAACGCAGGACACGCTGCAGAATTCTATATGAGAAACACTTATCCAAAGAAAAATGGAAAACAATTGTCACAATAGATGAAGCATGGGTGTATTTAAATGATTGTAACAAAAAAAGAGCCATTTATTATCATAAAAGGGGAGAAAAAAATTTAAGTACATGGTTCAAAGAATCGAAAGAAAGTTTTTCTAAGGGATTCATGATTGTTGCTGGTTTTTCGTATAATGGCAAGTTAAAAATAAAGAGAGTGTAAAAAAAAGTCAGGATTAACTCCAAATACTATCAGGAACCTATTTTATCGCCCATTTTTCTGAATGAAATACCATCGCTTTACCCACAGTGCCATCCATCTGTGAGACTCCATCGGGACAAAGCTAGCAGTCACACATCAAAATCCACTGTAAATTTCCTAAAAGAAATGGAACAAAAAACTGGTATCAAGGCCATACCCTTCACTGATATCCCTACTAAATCTTCCGATGTGTCACCTATGGATTTTGTGCTTTCGAACTTTTAAAAACTGCATTATCCAAACGTTGTCCTGAAACCCTAACAGGACTCTGGAAAGCTGTTCGGGAGAAATGGGATAGAATACCTCTTCTGACACTTCAAATGGCATTATTATCCTGGAAATTGCGGTGTCGAAGGATAGTTCAGAATAAGGGATGTCAAATAGAACATTAAAAACACAAGAATTTTATGTAATTTAGTTTTGTGAATACAATATACATCGTCTAAAAAATGTGCGAACAGCCTCTGTACTGCACAATTAGGATCTTATAAATATATGCAAAGTTATGTATATAATAAAGATGTTAGCAGTCACCATCATTGTCTGAAGTATTCGTAATGTATTTTTTGCAGAGTTACATGTTGCGTCGGAAGAACTCCGCATATTTGCGCTCCCAACAATGAGAATCCATTTATTCACCGCCTAAAGAAAACGTGGAGAACTAGGACAAAGAGTCCTTCGGTTTTATCCGTTTATTCACTGCGCATCCTTCGCAAGCTGCATTCCCTCTGGGAGTACAAAGCTTTATTCTTGATTTCGGATTTCACATGTTTGCATTAGTTTTATTAAACTGCTTTGTTTGCATAAAGTTAAAAGCCTTATAAGTGATTCAGTTTCAAGGCTATACAAGTTTTAATGATCCACTGTTAACATGGATTTTGAACTCTTTGCATGGAAGGCCATCAGCAAATGTTATTTAGCATTACTGCCAAATGGGTCGAGAATTCAAAATATGTAAAATAATTTTGCTTTTATTTGCAAATAATTTACAAAATCTGAAGTGAGTAGTAAATGTAAAAAAGAAAAAATTATATCAAATTTAACATAACGCGGTACACAATATTTTGAGCTTGGTGTTATGTAATAAAACAAATCTTAAGTGCAGTAAAATCCCAACTCATTCTCTGAAAAACAGTAGATTTCCCGTTCCTGCGATATGCATCGTTTATAATTATACATTATAAACTTTGATAGATTATCATTTTGTGTATGACATTTACTATTGAAGGAATTTTGGTTTAATTATACATCTGAACATGACTGCTGATTAAATATTCTTCTAGGTAAATAGAATTTTTAAACAAGTTAAGGTAAATTACTAATGTAATCTAATAACTATCTGAGTGCAATTAGTGCAAAATAATCACTCACTTAAATAAAGTAATGGTTTTTGAATTTTAAGCTGCAATATGTAAGGCATTTTAAGATTTGAAGTTACTGAAATTAGCCTTCATTAGCTACGAAAATAGTTCAGGGTAAAGCGGTTAAACAATTATCACGAAGAAAGACTTCGTTGAAAAACTGATGAAATTTCACGAAACTTAAAAAGCACTTCAAGCTTTTATGAAAAACATTAAGTTTCAACTAAACTATAAGTACTTTACAGCAAAACCAGCTTCACAAAGTACCAAACGCTCAAAACATTTTATGGCCTTTTAAATACTTAGATCTTTCCTTATGTAATTAATACAAAAACATGAATTTAAAAATTTTCTGCGTATTGATTTTTGCTGTTTTACCTTAACTGTTTGCGAATTTCAAGAATATCATGTCGTACTGTGACCTATCTCACTTGCCTAACAATAAAATTAGTTCAAATTTACGAATTTTTTCACGGCCAAAATATAAGAGTTCGACTATCGTTCGCTCAGGTAATGAGCATCTTATACGAGATGAATTTTTTTATCGTATGAATTTATTAGATATTAACTTTTCCATCTACATCGCATTTTCGAACGTTAATCTTCTTTTCCCCATCTGTTAGCCATTCGTGAGACCTTAGGCTCAACGGTATTTTAAGTGCCTCCCCTGCCGCAAAGACACTACATACTTATATACATCTACGCCGAAGAACGTGATGTAAAGAAGGAAAGCTTCTATAGACGTAATGTAGATCAGACTGACGACTGCGCCGCTAAATCGTGGTGACACATATTCTCGTTCCCAAATCGCTACGTGTACATGAAATTGAGGAATACAATACATAGCCAAAGAATTTACAGGATTCGTTGTTTGTCAAATGTTTTCGCGATAATTTAGAAACATTTTTCTTCAAAATAAATAATCCATTAATTAATCTACGTGCGTGGATCACTGATTTTATTTACATCGCTACGGTGGGGGGGGAGAAATACTGTCACAGAAATAAGTTTGAACTCTTGACAAACATGACCTCTGACATGCGCATTAAGAAACGAAGCCTGGACAGATATCTTCTGTAAAATAAACATCGTTTATATTCCTTCGGTTTGACGAAGCCACTCCTAGTTCGACGAATCTTTCATTCTTAATCCTAGAAGCTCTAAGATTCCTCCTCGTTTGGGATCTGGGCCCAAGGCTATGGCAGCCATCTTCTTTACCACCATACTGACAGGGCAACAAGAACAACATGTAAATTCACACTGTACCTGTCAGAATTTTTATGCCGAGGAAGATGCAAAATAATCGATGTATTGATAGATTCAAAAATTGTCATCAATCTAATTGCTATGTTATGCGCACGATCGAGCTCTTTCATTAAGGCGAAATTAAGTTATTTTATTATCGCAAAGTGTTCAAAATTTATATACCTTGAAAGGAATGCTTCAAAGGAGGAATTTGCAACACAAATTGCTTCGCATTTATGTTATGTAATCTTGCTCGAGGGAATCGTGAAACCTTTATGCAAGCAGTTTGTACCGGGCTGCCAAATATCGAACCCAAGATGAATATTTTCCAAGGCTGGTTTGGTTTATTTTGTTTGTTTGACTATGGTAAATCACTCGAGGGCTATCTGCTTAAAGGCAGGGATACCTTCCTGGAGGACTTTCTGAGGGAAACTGGCTCATATACACGTTATACATGAGGAAAAATGCAAAAACGCCCATGCATCCAGCCCGTTCACCGAAACTCGACCTCCGCACCGAACTATCAGTATTCAGCCACTTTACTGCTTGGACCGCAATCAAATGCAATTTAACGATGTTTCTGCTTCAAATCTGTACGTAAGGACTGAATAAAGGACTCTTTTTGCCCAAACGAATTGTAAAACTGATTTAAAATGGATTCAGAAGAGATTTTAGCTTGATGTCTGTACGTAAGTACGTATATACGTATGCATCTAGTATACGTTCTTTAAATTGTTTTATTTGTATTTATGTTTTATATTTTTCTATATTTTTCAATTTTTAATAAAAACCTCTTTAGGTTTTATGTATTTTTGCCTTGTCGAGAAGTGAGAATTGAATTAATTGAATGAGAAATATATCTCTAATGAAATTAATGAGTAAATAAGTTTAAATGAAATGCAGGTAAAATGCGTGTACTTTAATATTACATACAAGAAAGTCATGTGGTGTATACATCAAATTTTTTACCTTCAAAATGACAAATGTACAAAGTAATTTCCGTAGAAAGATAAGCATGTAATGATATTTAAACATTGTTTAAAATTTTTGTTTTGCTAATGTACACTGTGTTATATATAAGCTGAAGCTATCTAGATCTATGTTTCTCAAGCTGAAGATTTACGGATAAAGTAATCATTTTCAATCTACTGTTCCATTTGATTTTCGATGTAATATTTCTAAAAGTTTTCCACCTTTCAACTGACATTTTCGAGATATATTTTCAGACGAAAGAATATTTGTCACTGCGAATTTTGTTTTTATATCAGAATCTTTTCTCTAGAAAACATTTGATTTTACGGTATTGATTTCAGAGGTCGAAATTTCTAGAATTTCCTAAGAGAGATTGCATAGTTCTGAATGAAGCGAATGGTGAGTCACAGAAAACCTATTTGGTTCGATGCATTTTTCGGGATTTTTTTTTTACTTCAAAGCGAAGAAATATGATTTTTCCAGACATTTGCTGGGAAATCGAAATTTATTGAAGATTGATGATGAATCTACAACTTTTTTTTCGTTCAACCGTTCCCGAAACAGTCCTCAAGCTTTCATGTGAAGGGAATTCTTACAAAATAAACCATTTCAACTTATCTAAGCAGAAAAGAGCAGTTAACGCCTACGAATAATCTCCGCTTTTCTCAAAGAAAGTAAAGTTATTAGCACAGTATGTAAGAAATTAAATCTTCTGAATCAGATAATTCTTTGCAGTTATCCACTGAAAAAGACAATCTGTGATACAATAACTGCTGACTCCAACAAGGTCTCATATAAATTTTCGACGCTCATATTGAAAACTCTGCATTGAAAACTCAAACATGTCATATTGAAAACTCTGCAATTTTTTTAAATTTAATTATTTGGGTTCAAAAACTTTTATTAAGTAGTTGTGGTCTATAACATAAAAGTTGTAATTTATTGTTTATTCGTCTTAACGTAAATTACGTGCTCTTAAACACTTTAGTATCATTTTACATGTATTAGTAGCATTTCGCAAAATACTTAGTTTCGATACCTTATATCTTGCTCATTTTGCTTTTCCGATTCTAAAAGCCAAACTGCGCCATTGTTCTCTTGCAATCTATTCACACTTGGCTCAGTACAAATATGAATTAAAGTACGTCAGTATCTACTTTGTTTTCCAAACGTCAAGCACGGAACAGCAAATTGGACATAACTGTAAAAGTTATGCCCTGATTCGCACACTATTTCCTTGAAGGTAAGCAATTAAGTTATATATTGTTTGACTGCATACCACACTTTATACACGTCCAACTCTTTGGAGAGTAGTCGAAAGGTATACAAGGAAAAGACAACGTGTCCAAGGCCGATCCAAAGATTTTCAGCCAGACTGAGGATGCATATAATGTTCACTTCATGCCAGCAATAACTTCTTCTTCGAGATATTTGTGCGCCATGTATACTTATATACACTGGTGTGCAAAAATTAAGGACGAGACGGTTTTTTCAATATAACTTTGTACAAAAGTTTTCCAAATCAACACATTTAATTCCGTAAGATCCCCAATACGTAAGGACATGAGTAATGTAAGCAACACTTACTAAAAGAGAAATCAGAGGGATAAAAAGAAGCTTTATTGAAAAATGAGCATGGAGCGCAATGCGACTGAAGGCCGAAACATCCCTGTGATGGGTGTCCAGCAAGAAACATCCGGTCTTTAATAGGGGATATGATCTCCCCTGACTGCTAGGCAGGTTCCACATCATTTGTGCATGCTGGATATGTGGTTGTTAATGAGTTGTTGAGACACTGCTGCTCGTTCCTCTTGTAGCACCAATCGCAGTTTCGGAATCGTTACTGGTTAGTTACGTGCTACGTTATCGGAAGTTACGTGCTGCCACGGGTCTCCCTAGTAAGTTCCGTACATGCTTGACGGGATTTGAATCCAGAGACCTTGTCAACCAATCCATGTGTTCAATATCTTCACTCTCCAACAGCTCTTCGACAGTAACTGTGCGATGAGGTGGAGCGTTGTCGTCCATGAAGAGGAAATGAGGACCCATAGCCCTTGTGAAAAGATGCATGTAAGGAAGAAGAACATTGTTACAATAGCAATCCGAGGTGACGAACCTCCTTGGGAGATATGAAGGTCGGTCCAGCTACCAAGCATTATGTCTGCTCGAACGAGAACTCCGCGACCTCCAAAACAGTCCCTTTTGATGATGTTGAAGGGGTTATTGGGTGTTCCCCGCTCTGTCCAGATGTGTATGTGTCTAGAATCGCAACTCAGACTAAATCTGCTCTCATCTGTAAAGAGTACTCGTCCCCATTCATTGTCTCTCCAATTCCGGTGTTCCCGGCACCACAGAGAACGCCTTCTCCGATGGGCAGGCGTTAGAGGTACACACCGTACAGGGCGTCGTGCAAACAGACCACCACCGTGCAGTCTTCTGGCCACGGTAAAACGCGATATCGGTCGTCCAGTCGCCTGTGTCGTGTGTCTAGCGATTTCTCCCGCTGTCTGCCGCCTGTTTCTTCTGGCCTGTAAGGCAATATACCGGTCATCTGCGGGTGTGGTTCCTCGTGGACGACCACTACTAAACCCCCGGATAGCTGTTCCTGTAGTTTGAAATTGTCTCCAAACTCGTGAAACGATGCTGTGAGCAATTCCGAACTCTGCAGCCACACTTGTCACACTGCGGCCTTCCTCCAACTTCCCAATGATTCGACCTCGGGTAAAAGCATCCAGATGTCGTCTAACAGATTGATTATTCGCCATTTCTCGCTGAGGCAGCAACTCGGTGTGATTTTAACTGCTATACGGCGTGGAATCTCTTTGCCAGAAATACTGATCTTACACCGACAACATGCTTTATACTACTCAGACACTCCCCCATTACGTCTACCTGCATATCTGCGCATGTGCTACCGTACATCACCTTACTTAATCTCCTGATTGGTCTTTCTGTCCGCTCTGCCTCTTCAATCAGCTGATATGCTAATTTTTCGACTTCGTCCTTAATTTTTGCACACCAGTGTAGGTATGAATTATCGCCTATGAGATTGCGGATCCAATTGCTATAGTTCACAGGATCTCAAGAGAATCAAAGATATCGGCCCGATCCTTTCAGTTGTCATAATGCCACTGATAAAGATGTAGAGTTATTTTGTTTGTCGTAGCAGGAAACATGAAAATGTGCAATGGTGTCGCCGAGATTCCTGATCGTTAACTAGACATGATTCCATTTACACACCGAAGGCATGCACTAAAGAGGAAGAAAATACCTTACAAATCATGACGTTTGCATGTATAGAGCTTGTGTTATTACACTGCTAGTACTGAAGGCAATTAAATGATATTATTGGGATAATTATTGAAGTAGTCACGCTATGATGAAGGGATTTAGCGCGTGAGAATCTAGACTGTTAGTTGTACAATCTTATAGTATGCTGTACCATTCTGTTGTTTTTTAACTCGCGTACTGATACCAAATTTCAACCATTCGTCTTGGTTAAAGCCATGTTTGTGTTCTTAGTTTTTTTGGAGCTTAAACAGACACGTAGTATTCAAGTAAAACTCGTAGTACTCAAGTACACAGCCTTTTCAAATGTAGTCTTCGTCGCAGAATAGCAGTAGCATTGGTATTTCAATTGTTATTGGAGCAATTTCGGTTCGAGTTGGTATGACCTGCCGTTGAGTACGCTTGTTAATAAAGCCACATGTTTATTATTAGTGTATACAGGTTTCAAGACTATGAATGAGTAGCAATAGATCCACTCGTTTGATATTATTTCCATAGCGATAAATTACATATTTGCATAAACAAAAAATAGAAACATATATCGAATATATTGCCCCATTTCAAACCTGCTGCTAATATTCCAGCATTAAAAATCATTCACTCGTCTTCTTTGAGCTAGTCGTATTCTTCTTATCTAATCAAAAAATAATTAGAAACATTTTGAAGAAACAATCCTATCAAATATTGAACTCATCTATTCAAAGGCTTCAGAAAGCCGCCATCTAATTTGTATATTTGTATAGGTAGCATCGTAATCGGTCATATTATATGATTTATATAATAATATAAGCCTAGGAACCGGAGGATCATCTAAAAAGTTAGATATTGTATTTTTTACAAAATTGATTTGTCAAAATATTTGAAAATGGCAAAACATAAATATATGCATCATTTAAACGTTGTGCGTCATGTTTGTAAATGGAAGTAAAAGTCCCCGACCAAAGCAAAATTAAAGGCTAGGTAAGAACTTTTGTGGACATAGTGTATATTCCAGATTATGCTCAGTTACATTAAGTTATAAGGTATGTCCCCCGCCTTCTTAGCATGCCTTCGGGGTGTAATGATCAACACGCTCGGTGTGTATTCGAGAGGTCCATGTTTGGATTCCCGGCGAGGGCACTGCGTATTTTTCATCTCTCCTGCTTTAAAAAAATACCTAATGTCTCTACAGTGGCGCCCGAACTAAAAAAGGTGATGGATGATGATTCTCCATCACCAGGATTTGGCGACTGGGTCGCCTAATCCCCAGTCGCCCTTTAAAAGGGGGAGTATATAAGGTATTTCTCCCGGCTCCCTAGCAGGCCCTCGTGGTGAAGTGGTCAGCATTCCGCGCGCATTCGAGAGGTTCGTGTTTCGAGTCCCGGCGATTACTTTGCTCATTTATCATTTACTTCTGCTTCAAAAAATCCTAATGTCTCTACATAAAACTATTGCAAATAAAAACAGTTGCTAAATAATGTGGTATCATCTCCTGCCAGTCCTGTTATCCTACCATTTTCTTCTCCTTTCCCGTAGAAATTTTGCTTTATTCTGATTATTTGTGATACTAATTTTCTACAATTTTCTTTTGCGCAGAAGACAAATTTACCTTTTTTCTTTTACAGTATCCGTTTAATAGACAGCCTTGTTAATTCTTCCTCGGTAAATTGGAAATTAAAGGTACATAATTTTACTTTTATTTTCATTGCTCAAAATCACATTCATTGTACCAAATCAGAACACGCAACGTGATTCTTTTCATTTGAAATTAAGCTAAGATTTTGGAATAACTTTTCTATATTAATGAAAAAAGGGATAATAGCAATCTAAAAATAAATTAACGATTGGTTGGTTGAATGTTTCTGACTTAAAAGCCAGATTGGCTGTAACGCGCGAAACAAAGTTCCAAAATATCAATTATTTAAAGAAAAGAAGGAGATACTGAAACTTAAGAAACAGAATAATGTATACAGTACCAGCATAACGCAGCTTTAATACTCAACTAAAAGGCTAAAATACACATAAAGACTAATAATAACGAAAGTATGACAAAGAATGGAACGCAGCTAAAATTATTTCTTTCAACAACAGCAAAAAAAATTACTGTTAGTTTAAAACTATGAAATGGTATGAGATAAAGTTCGATTGTTTATTCAAATAAGTATCTATGACGGTTATAAGAATAACAAATTTTCTATATATCAGAAAATAAAAGATATTAAAAATAAATGTATCCATATGCATAAAATACGATAGTTTGAGCCGGACAAATAATTAAAATGTGCTGAATAACTACAGCTGTGGTGCAAAGCAAAACGTTCTCTACTCGCACCAAATGTAGACGGGTAAGTTTAGAATAAACAGTCTGAAGGTGAGTTAAACATTAAGTTACGCAACCCACACGAGATAATTGCTTAAAGCTAGGGATGCCTTTTTAGAGCAACTAGCTCGCGTTCACAATGCGCGTAGGGTAAATTACAAAAAACAACCATTCAGAGAGCCCCTTCGCTTGGGATAGAACACGAATCAAACTCCCAGTACTCAGCAGGCTTCAGAGTCTAGAGTTATCATTTAAGTTTCTTAATCAGCTATTTTATGTTAATATTCCTTCCTATCAATCTCATTTCTATTTCCCTGTCGGAATCTAAATTTACAGCTCGCGCAATATTTAAATTAGGTAGGAAGAAAAGACTGTTTAAATGAAGGTTATAGAGGGCAGAATCAGAGTGCGTTCCGCCTGCTTAAAAAAAAGTTGCTAAATTTGATTCCTTCAAGATTACTATTCTGCGCGTTAAGTTACTCTTGCCGTCAGGCTTGTTCACGCTGACTTCGATCAGAGCCAGCTTGCGCGTTATTAGAATTGTGAAGCCTTTAGGCTATACTTTTTTTTCATTAGTTCATCCATTATCTTTGAGCCATAATTGTTGGCTTCTGTCAGCACGTGCTGGTGCTAACTATTAAACTTTATTTGAATTAATAAAAGGGGCCTTTACACCTTTTTCCTGTGTCTGTGGTACTTACAAGACATATGGATAATTCAGATTGTCTTGGACTAATTTCATGTTACCAATAAAGACTACACTCTCAGAAAGATTCTCAGAAAAGCTCTCAGAAGACGAAACTTTCACAAACTCAAAAGAGGACAACTTCTAACGGAAATCTGGGGTTCATAACAAATTAACAGCAATTTTAGTTTTATCCGACTTACACAGAAGAAAAACGATTCGAATAACTTTTATCCGCATCACTGCAGTTATACAGCAGTTTTTTTGGACGGTGGGAGGCATATTCCAGCTCGAAAACACCTACATTTATTTCACTCACAGCGTTTCAATTATAAATTCACTTGCAAGCACAGCCATAAACCTGTTCTTTTGATGTTACTAAATAATAATAGAGCAATTATTTATATTTTTTATTTAATTAATATTGTAATTCTAAATTTACTCGTTTCAATTTATAGCTCAGTTTTTTTAGCGTTTATGTTGCATACATCAAAACAATTTTAATTCTCATCAGACCTAATTGGAATAAATAACAAGAAATTAATTTAGCAGAATTAAATAATTGTTCAAATTATTTCTACTCAAGTAAAAATTGATACAAAAAAAGGTGCTATTTAAAATCTTAAAAAAGAATGAATTTAAATAATACTTCATAAATATTTCCAACTTGAGAATTTGATGGCAAAAGAATAAGATGGAAGAAAAAAAAATAACTTTATGTACTGTTCCAAGTGCGGAATTAACATTGTTTTGATTTTCGGCATTTGTAATCTGAGACAATAATAAACGCATCTGCATGCCAAGCCTCCGTAATGGAGTTACAATAATGATGATTAAATGAACGAAATGATTCAGCATGCAAACCTCTGCTCCATTTTAATGAAGTAATTTACAGCATTCAAGTATTGTCAGAGTTCCTCTTCCATTCAATTTCTGAGTTAACGGTTGAAGTTGAGATAATAACATCCGCTCTGCTACGCATTACGAATAATCAACCCCCCCTCCAGTTCAAGAGCAGCTAAAATAACAAGGCAGATAAACATCAAAATTTCAGGCTTTAAGCCATAACTTCACGTTTTAATACCATTTTTTTTTTATGAAAACCTTTTTGAAAAACTGCAAATTTGGCTCTATCTCCCTCGCTTTCTTTTTATGAGCTCAACGTAATCATGTTTCCTTTAATAGACAAAGTCTTTCCAATTCCATACCTTTCAAGCAAATGAGTTTTGATGTCTTGGAATAATACGTTTATTTAATTTCGTTGAATAGGGAAAACGGTACTTATCGATCGGCACTAAGGAAATGCCAGTATTCAATTACATTATTCAAGAACAGTTCTAAATTGTGTATGAACGTTACCTATTTTTAGTACGGTAAATTGTACTCTTCAAACTTTGTCGAGCAACAGAATCTGTGAAGCTACATATGCATAGATACTCTATATTCTCAAAAATAAAACTCTTGGAAAATACGACCTTACTTACATTTTAGGATACATTTGTAATGTTTCTAACTACTTTGTCTATGCTTAACTTAGTAAAAACCTTGTTGAACTTGTCAGGACTGAGTGTTCTGTGCATACGTTTGGCGAACATATTCGTAACTTTATCAAAGTCCTGATCTCGAACAGGGAGCTGAATGCAGCTATGTTCTGTGGTAGAATAACTGTGGTTAAGTGGTAGAATAACTACACGCAAGGAGTGTTTAAAATTACCCTTTTATTAAACTACTATTTACAGTCACTTCCCAACTCGGAAGGGATAACAGAAAATAATGACCGCACTTGGGTCTAAACTGAACAATCAAATAATTTAAATTAAAGTTAAGTAGAAAATTAAGAAGTCGTTGCTCTCAGAGCTATAAACGCGAGGTTGGCCTCTATGCTAAACTATCAATGGTACGTAGCAAGATTTGGCTAATACTAACGACCTTAGATTTCTTCAATAAAGTAACAGCGCTATGGCTTAGAATTTAAATACTAGCTGGTCAGGTGGACGTCGTACAGAGCCTCAGTGATCTGAGACTAAAAGTTCTCTCACACCGAGAAGTTCCTTGCTAACCTTTTAAATACAAAATTTGGCTCCACTTCAAATTAGCATAAAGCTGAAACGTGCGCTCATTCTAACGGGAAGTTGAAATAAGAACTTAGAGGAAAGAGAAAGTTAACACAAAACTTTGTTAGTTTAAACTAAAACCTTACAAACTATGTAGCGACTTATGGCTGAATCCAAGTGTGTAAATGAAAAGTCCAGAGAAGGGTTAAACTCACCCTTTGTTATCTAGAACTAAGAACACAGATGGCCCTTTCTCGGGCTTACAGAAAAGCCTCCACTTGGGCTTTAACTCAAGATACGGTAAACTCCCTCAGGCTACGTCCTAAACTCTTCTGCTGAAGTAAGCAAAAGGTTCCTTTAAATACACTTTCTACCTCGTTTACATGAAACGCGATACTGAAAACTTGTTCTGGTAGGGAACAGTAGGTGGGAAGTGAGGATAGACAGTAAAGCATGTTTAAAAATTAAAATAACTGTTATAAACTTAAAACACCGCTACGAATTCTAAGAAATAAAACTGTAGGTGAATATTTATTTTGTCTTTCAGAAATTCTGGGGAAAGTCAAGTAAATTTTATTTAATCTTTTCTGCAACTCAATGCAACTAAGGCTATACTCCGTACACAACCTCCGTATTCGACGGGAGCACCAGGCGATGAAAAAACTCAAAAGAGGGTTAAAACAAAATCACTTGCTATGCCTCGACTCCATAGTGCAGACTTTTACTTTTTAGAACTCTCTCTTTTACCCAAGGCTTAATCGGACTGTCGGGCGCTCGTCAAACTTCAGGACAACCAAGCAGGAGGCTAACTAAAGACTCCGTGTTTCTGGCTGTGGCACTAGCCTACGCGGATGGCCTAAGCCTCTGGACAGCATAGTCTGCCCTTTCTGGTCCGTAGGAACCGGGTTCGTGTTATTGTGGCCCTCCCAAAGCCACTACTGCCATAAAAAAATACTAACCCAGTGTACGCACCAAATTTAGAACAAAAATGTACCAATACAGAAAAAATAGGGCAATTAGTTTCGAATAAATACACTACATATATTGAGTTGTTAAAAATGTGCTAAACATTTGGAGGTCAAAATTGAGAACATATTTATTTTTATTGGAAAATAACATTATTAAACTAACTAAAGACCATTCAAGAAGTTCTGTAGAGACTGAAAAAATAGTAGTAAGAACGGTATCCGATTTGAAATATACGGTAAATGCTTTAAAAACGTCCCAGCCAAGTTCTCTAAATTTCTAAGGGACGTAAAGGATGTACACTGTCCTTCGTCGTCA
>KK121394.1:0-17697 GCA_000611955.2 Stegodyphus mimosarum | reverse complement strand
GCAAGCTTTTCTTGTCTGTGTGAAACAGTATGAAGTCAATGAGTGTTTTTTTTTTTTACTTTCTTCTTCCTAGGCTTGGCTTTTTCGTCCGCTAGTCAACTGATTCCACATGAAAAGAAGCTGCATGTGGTTGATTTTGCACTCGCTACAACTCTTTTGAGTGTCTCCGTTGAAATCTTGACTCGATGTTCTTTGAGTGAGGAGGCCTCATATCGTTAAGTGACATGATAAAATTATGGAAGTACAAACTCTTCAAAATTGGATTTACGAATAAAGCGATCTTCTGATGAATATACTTCATGTGTGCTCATTCTGTGGTCACGGCGGGCTATAGACCAGGATCTAGCCCTGGGGTAAGTTACCACTATACATAGCACTACCTCAACAAACGACTTATACCAACTCCACACACCAAGTAATTACTACAACTGTACATATCCATGCTGCAGCTAAGTCGTAACACAATGGGTCATGCACTGTTTTCAGAATACTTCTGCAAGGTTCACCATCAATCATACAGACCAACACGTGTGATTAAACTCGAAACTTAAATAACCACAAGTCCTGTTACATCAAGCCATTATCTACATCCCCCTAATACAAATTAGCAAGAGTACTGTAGATACATGTTAAAAGAAAAAGTTCTGAAAGCAATGCAAACAATATCATGAACATTCTTTCTCATGGACGAGATTCTGTATTTTCTGGCAAGATGTTTTCTCCGCTCATCTACCTAGTGCACTTCTTGACACCAACGTATTACGGAACTCTAGCGCATTAACTTATTGAGTCCCTCGCGGTAACAATAACAACGATGTCAAATTATTCGTGTAAGTTTTGCGATATATACACTGGGAAGCATGGGACCATATCTGTCTAACCGTGATTGTAAAATACTGGTGTCCCCATCTTGTGTCCAAGAAGGTAGCCCAGTTATAGAAAGACGAGGAGCAATGTACCCTCAGACGAAGAAAAAGGTATCATAAAAGTCCACACCTAACGAAGAATACGAACCCGAAATCATTGGCATGCTATCGTGCCTCTTCTAACCGTTTTATAAACTGAGGTGATGTTATCAGTAACCTCTGATTAATTACTTGGGTATACGATTGCATATTCACTTCTTAACGTAGATTCTTTTAAATACTTTCCGACGAACACATTCCTCAACGTCAACATACCTACTAAAACTTTCACGCTAAAGCTGAACGCATACTTATTAAGTACATAACGGTATTGTAACCGAGGACGCGACTTTATATACGGACCAAATGTCTTTTTCTACGAGTATGGAACCAGTTGTGATGTTGAATATTTGAAAACTGTTGTTTACAATTTGTTTCGAAGTTTACAGCATGTATTTGTGTTCTTTTCCTTCGCAATTGCTCATATCTGATCTAATTTTGCTTTGGAAAGTTTTGCAAGAAATCCTCAATACTTTAATTTTTGTTGAAGAAATTGAACGATAAAAAATTTCATCCATCTTGCTTTAAGCGTGGCAGCGTCACGTGCCACAGCGAAAAATATTATTGGAAGCCACTGGTCTGTTCTAGAAGCCCCTCCCCAGTTGCGATACAGATGTGTATATATTAAGAATTATGCAATCAGGACACATTTCAAACCGAAATTTATGTTGCATTTGATTGAACTTTAAAAGATGAATATATGACAAACGGCACGGATTTTGTCGACCTTTGGATTCGTTTTCTGGAGTGTTGTAAATTAAAACTGGTATGGAACTTTCCCTTTCGCATGGGTGTAATTCTATCGGCTATATGACGCACGGGTCTTTTCCACGAATGCATAAGTTGGAAATTCTGGGATTTTTGAAACAACAGAAACGTTTCAAGCCTTGATGTATTTTCCTCAAAATTAGACATCGTGACAAAATTTGCCATCCTTTTCTTTGACGGAAAGAACAGTAGAACTTCAACTTACAAAATACTGAATCATACAAACATGTAAATACAATCGTAATTCATGTGATTTAACAATATGAAACAAATTTGTAACTGCACTGTAAAATGCGTGATATCACTATGTAGAAGTGATATTAATCTACCACCATGCATAATGTAACTTTTCATATATATAAATGTACAAACGAAGCACTCGGTACATGCGGACGAGCCCCTAATGCACTGTTGGCAGTGGTAGCGCCCGCGGTGTAGGTGAGCAGGCCATCTTCTGTTTCAAGCTAGGCTATTCGGGAAAGTTAGTAGGAAGGGATAACACCTGGATCATCTGTTGGTAAATATCTGCTATCCCATCTATTTGTACCTGTACCTGTGAAGTTTTCGGCAGCAATCTTCCGACCTGATACCTCGGCCTGCTGCAAAGGGATGGATCTCATAAAGGAAAATTTATAACATAAATTCTTTGAATTCTGTTTATAGGATAGCATAAAGCTGATATATTTTTCTCGACAGAGTTTCTGTTATTCTCGATCCTTACTTTTTTGTCCGTATCATTTTTTAAATAAAAGAATGTTGTCACCAAATATTATCGCCATGGAAACGCAAATAAAAGGATGGTGCAACCGTATGTTTTCGCCGTGTATTATTTTTAAAGAAATAATACACTTAATATAAAAAAATATACGGCAGCACTTAACATGCTATCAAGAATTCGAAAGATATCCTGTTTTAAAATAGTTTGTGATTTCGGTGTCGAATTTTTTGTGACGTAAATGGGAAGCTATGTTTAATAACAAAGTTCAGAAGGCAATAATAATAATAATAATGCTAGTAGAAGAGTAAGTTGAAAAGGACACTGGTAAACTGTAAGCTCAGCTAGAGTATGAAAAACCTTGAAAAACCCTCTGGTGAGATGTTGCAATATGAAATCTTTCAGATTTTTTCTGTTTGGTTGTATTAATCATGCTCTGCAAAACGCGAATCCTTTCAAATAGTTGTTATCATACTTATCATATTTTTAATGTATATTAACTAACTGACTTTGTATTAATAACTTTGGTAATAATCGTCACACTTTATTGAATTAGCATAGGATAAGAGAAATGCGGCTGGAAAACATTTTGAAACGAAATTTGGACCGAAATACAAATTTTGCGTCTGATAATGAAGGAATGGTAAACTCACTTATTTAGTTCCAATGGAATTCCACATCTGTCTGCATACTGAAGGACTAGAAATTTGATAATTTTTCCCACAAGTCGAATTTGATAGTTCCAGAAAGGTTGTTAGACTTTTATCTCTTAATCCAAACGGATATTTTGCGTGAGACATTTTCACTGTTAACATACGAATTCCCTATATGCGTGTTGTTTAGTTCGAATTGCAAATTAAATATTTAATTTTTGTCATAAAGTAGACACCCAAACAAAGGCCAAGGCCCTAATAATGGGAACTGTACGCACGAGAGTCGTTTTAGTGCCATTTCATCCTAATGACTCATGATGAACATCATTTATTCACTATAGAAAACAGTCGCCATTCGTTTCAGGCCATTTATGATCATCACGAGGAAACTGAGCATAGTTTTGAACGTTTTATTTAACTTAGTCTTTCGGAATTAAGCTTTAGGTGTGGTCATTAGATGCTAAGATGTTTTATCATTACATTTCTGAAAATGTTTGCGTTTCCTATTAGTACTTTGTTAGTGAAACATTAGTCCAGCTTTCTATAATGAACTTCACTGTACCGGAAATTTGGTTCGCTATATCGGGTCATTCGCTATATCCAATCTCATAAAAAATGTCGGATCCTCTCACAAAAAAAAAATGTAAAAATTGATTGACAGTGTGATCAGCATTTCTACGTCTCCCAAAAGATGGTAATAGTAATCGTAATTTAAAAAATAAAAGAATAATTTTAAAAAAAGTTAATATATTTACTATTGCGTGAACTTAATTTCTTTTCTGTTGCTTTTCAATTTCACTACACGTGAATAATTTTACGCTAAAAATTACTCAGTATAAAGGTCAGGGTTTCGATTTGCCCCTGCAATTACGCATTTCCACCTAAAATACACAATTACATTTATGAATAAGCATCAACCTTGAAACGCTGTCTGACAGCCCAATCGAAAAACTTGAATGGAATCAGTAAGCTCAGTGGATCAACCATTCTTTGGTTCAGTGCCTGTAGAATCTCTTAAGATATCTTTATTATGAGCCCTGGTTTTTCCAAGTGTTGAGTACTACATCTTTCTCGCAGTCTTTTATTTAAAACACAGAGAAAGATACTGGTGAAGATACTCTCTAAAAATGTTTTTCATATTCTAATACACTAAACTAAATGAACTTAAGCGTTAGTAATTTTTCAGTAAAAAGTTGGAGAAGTTTTTCATAAAGGTTTTAAAAATGCAAAATATTTTCAGCTCAAGAATCCACTGTTATATTCGTTATGTCCGTTTATTTATACAATTCAAAGTTTGTTGTAACCGTATAATATAAAATTTAGCTTATAGAAAACTGGACGGAACCAAAAGGTTTGTTCTTTATATCCGAGGTTTTGATATAAGTCGGGTTCATTATAGCGGGATTTGACTGTATAAGAAAAGGCTAAAATACCTCATTTGTACTGCTGTTTGAAGACTAAGCTAATTATTCTAACTTTTTTAAAAAGAGAGAATTTAATGTATATTTTTGGTGCACATGTTGTTTATCGCAACTTTAGTTTTAAACTATGATAATAATATTATGAGGTATTTCTTCCGTCTTCTTAGCATGCCTTCGCGATGTAACGGTCAGCACGCTTATTCGAGAGATCCGAGGTTTGAGTACGGGCGAGAGCATTACTCATTTTTCATTTCTCCAGTTTCTAAATAACATAATGTCTCTACAATATAATCACTTAAAAATATCTAGGAGTTTATTTACGGTACGTGTAAGGGAGACTAGAAAGTAGGGTCGTATTTGCTTCATACTGTTCAGTTGACTGAGTAAGCCGAAGTTGCGCAAGATATTTTGAGTAAGCCAAAACTTTGCAAATGGAAGTAACTTTTATTATTTTGTTTTACGTACCAGTTTCATTTTTATGACACCTCTAAAATGTCAAGCCCAGAATGAAACGTGTCGCATATTCGTGAATGCATGTTATTCAAGTTTCAGGAAAGATAGTAATGTAACAAAAACTATAAAAAACATTTGTAATGTTCATCCACTCAGAGTTTATATCCGTAAATGCTAAAAATGGTTTGTTAGGTTCAGGTCGCATAATTTTCATTTCTGTGATTCGCCTTGTTCAGAAAAACCAATCGCTCTTCATTTTGTAAGGGCAGCAGTGGAAGCAAATCCTTGTCAAACGGTGAAAGAGTTATCGAATAAGCTTAGCATATTTCGGCTGACTAAGAACATTTGAAGTAGATTATAAAACTAACAGAAAAGTGTTTGGATTCCACACATTTTGTCAGAAATTAAAACAGCTTATCATCAAGTCACCCATAATTTCATGTTGCAACAACATAACGCAGACGTATATCTTGCTCGCATGGTGATTGGACTAGAGAAATGGATCTTTTATGATAGTTCCAAACGTAGACAGTGTTTGCGTTTAGTCCTAGTCAGACTCTATTAACTACTGCAATGGTAAGGTATTGGCAAGGACAGCTAAGGTTGGTCCAACCGGTGAGGACAACTTTAAAAAACGTGCCGGCACCTATTTCCAAGTTACCCAGCAGTCGCCATCCACGCAAAGGATGGCATGTGGTAAAGACACAAAGATGCCAGCACCATTATGAAGTTCAATGTCTTGTGGAAAGCAGTCTTCGTCAAGGCTGTCAGAATGCCCGTGTAAGAATCTTAATCTCGGCTAAGAGTCGCCAATTTGTATAAAAGTGCCTGTACAATTTCAAGTTGCAGCCGCTCGCCAAGACACTAAAAGTACTTTGAAATAAAGGTACAAACGTGCCGGAACGCTTATAAGTTCGGTATCATGAAGAAAGCAACTTTCAGCAAGGCTGCGGGATACCTATGTGAAGGCGAACAGTTGGCTACTTGAATAGAGGTGCAGAAACTTTTATAACATTTTATGCTCTTATCCAGGCGGCGGGACATGAAACTTTCTTCTTTTTATGCAGGTGGAGTAAAAAATTAGATTCAACAATTATGAATTTTTCGACGAGCTAACGACGGGGTTAAGACGTAGAGTTTAATACGGTTGCCATTACTTTTATCTTTTTTTAAATTATTGTTTTTCCTATGAGTTTATCGTTTTCTGTTGGATGAATTATACGATTATAATTAATGTTTCATCTTTCTTAAACCACAGATATCAAGTAACAGAGCAGAGTCGCGTGCATTGACGCCTCGGGAAAATTCCCCGAATTTCATATAGTCTTTTTAGTTACTGGGCATTGTTATGTTTGGTGGAATATTTGGGACATCATCCACTTTGAAGTGATTGATAACAATAAGGTTGATTAAATGAAACTTTGGATTAAAAGTATCCAGCTCTTGTTAACAGAAAAGGCGTCATTCTACAGCTTAACAATGCAAAACCACACTCTGCAAGAAAGACTCTGTATGAAAGTCAAAGAACTGACGTGGAAAACCTCATCCATCTTTTTAGCCTGATATCATGCCATCTAATTACTACTGCGAATGTTGCATATTTCTTGAGCGGAAAAAAATATTGAAATGTGTAAAAAGTTAAAAATGGTTTTCCAAATTTTTTAATTAAAACCCGGCTTTGGTCTGCATGTATTACTTACCACTGAAATTAAGAATTCGCTGCTGGTTATCACACCAAAAATTACGTGTAAACTTATTGAATAATTTATCGCGATGTCTTAAAAGTTTTATCTAAAATGTTTAAATATAATATTAAAAATTTCAAATGATTTTCGAAGTTTTAAAAGAATCACTGATATGAAACAAAAATGTGTAAGTTCACAGCATATTGTAGGTTTTGAATGTGATTCCCTTCGTTTTTTGACAAACGTTTAGGCGATGATTCCTTTCTTGCCACACCCTCTACAACAACTCAGGTGTTAATGAATTCCACAGCAACAATGATTCTTGCTTCCAGATCACGCAACCGGAGGTTATGTACACCTTGTCCCACGTGTGTGAACTTTAAAGCAGGATCACTGCCCTGATACGAAAACTTTTGTGTCTAATTTATTACCCAAAGTATGGTTAGCTAATCGTGAAGTGCTATCAGTATTCCCATCTGTCAACGGTCCAAATATTCCACCAAACATAACAATCCACCAAACATAACTTCTTAATAAGTGTTAGTGAAGATTTCACACATTGGAAGCTTATAGCATCTACTTGGCAAGCCTGAATGGTGCTCTTTTAAGCTGCGCCTTGATTTTCTTCTCTATCAAAGTTTCATAGTGCTGTAGAGACGTTAGGATTTTTTGATGCTGACAGACGTGAAACATGAGCAACGTCTTCGCCGGGATTCAAACCTCGAACCTCTCGAATACGCGCCGAGTGTGCTGACCATTACACCATGAAGTAATAACCTTGAGTAATATTAATAACAACAAGATTTTATTCTTTCACTTTGCTAGTCATCAAAGCAAATTTCGATAAATGTAAACGTTTCTTCTGCCAATCATTCGGAGAATGATTCCAACAAATTTCACAATTTTAATCTTACTCTGTTAAATGGTTAAGAGTGAGACATCTCGAATAGGGTCGAAGATAAAGCAAAAATAATCATCCGATATTTGCATATTTTTTTTACATATATTTAATTCCGAAATCAGGAATTGCAAGTTTGGAAAGTGTTAGTAAATTATGTAGAGATAGATATTTTAATTATCTTCGAATTGCCGACGCAATAGACCAAAATGAAGAGAGAATTTAAATTGGATTTTTGCAGTCTTTGCGTTGAGACCGACAATAACTGAATAGACGATAATATTAAAATTTCATTTTGGTGTGCCTTAATAAGCTAAAATTGAATAAAAGATAAATGTTGACTTACCCCAGTATAGTGTCAAAAAGAATGTATAATACCTTTACCTGTGAGACACGTATTTATTCAGAGCATTTATATGGTAGTAGAAATTTAAATACGTATTTGGTCACAAGAAACCTAGGTAACGCCAGTCACGTAATAACATTCGCGACTTCTTCGTAGCAGAGCAGAACACCGAAGGAAGTTAAATCTTCTTAATATAAATAGTGCATTTTTCTGGCAATTTCTTTTACGACATATCTTAAGCAACATCTTAAATAACGCTCAGAGTTTTTGTAAATTTCTAACATAATTAAGGAATTATATTTATCATACACTTAAAGGGACGGTGAACTTTAAAAATTAGTTTTTTAAGTTTTAGTGTTTTCAACAAGAAATTTTACGCATATACATATTATAACATGAGTTTATAAAATATATGTTCAAAATTTCAATTTATTTTAAATTAAAAAATTTTTAAACAAATAATTAATTATTTTAATTAAAGATTTAAAATGCTCCTCGTGCTCCAATTTTCAATAGTTTTTCCTAATTTTTCCTTTTAGTTAGTTAGTTAAGACTTGACAAAAGTTTTTTGTGCATCCATTATTGAATTTGATTTACCAGAAATTTTTAAAAAGGATTTTTGTGAATTTATACCCAGTTTTCGGGAAAATGTCATCTTTTGTTAAACATTATCACAAGTTTAAACTTCTTAATAACCTCATATCCAAAAATGCATACACAGATCTACTGTAACATATAACAAGATAGTTTCTTCCAAATATCATTCATTTTAAACTAAAAATGAGACGCATGGAGCATTTTCAAAACATAGGAACTGCAAAAAAAATTTGTTTTGAGTAAACCGAATTTAAAGTTTTTCTTCAAACTTACCTTTAATACACGGTCATGAGAAACAGCAAATGAACTTTAAATATGAATTTCTAAACATTTCATTTTCGTATTATGTAACTATTTTTAATCTCATAATATTAAATATGGCAAAAATAAACATATGGCAAATTGGTATGGGATTCGAAGTTATAGGTAGAAACAATTTATGCATTGTATCCAATGAAACATTTAAAATTCACCCGCACTATACATTTTACCTTAATTTGTTACATTTACATTATCTTTTAATGTTTTACAATATTTTTTACTACCTCTGTTTTTTCCCAAGCAGCTAAACTTCTTTTTTTGCTTTGGTTCAAGTGACGTTGATCACCTTTTTTTGCAAGCACTCCTGTTCTACGCATGTAGCATTTACATTACCAAAGTTAAGCTCATAGTTGTCAGTACTGACATTTCTAGCCATTTTTTTAGAAATAAACACTTCTTTTGGGCAAATATATAAATTATAACATCAGTAAATAACTGTTGAAATACATTTTTTTACATTTTCTGCAAAATTTAAAGGACAACGTTTACGTTGTTTACACATTTTAAATGCTTGTAACTTCTTTAAAAATTAGAATATTTGAACTCGGTTTTTTGCATACGATGTAGTTACGTATATGGAATGCTACCACAGTAAAAAATATTAAATATTTTGGTTGATTTTTAGCTATTTTAAAGTCCACCGTCCCCTTAAATTATAAATTTATTATTTCTACAGATCTAAAATGATACTCCACTACCATTATTATTTCAAATATATTTTTTGATTTGGAATCCAAGATGCTTCCATTTAATTTCATGACAAAAAAAAATGAAAACTTTGTGGTGCAGCATTTTATCTGCACTTAAATACCATATGATACGTAAGGGAAAAAAAGTACACTGCGCAAAAAAAAGGGGGGGGCAGTTCTATATCTTCTCTTCTACTGGGCCGATTGATGAAATTCAAATTGCGTTTTTCATGTCTCGAAAGCGTGACTTAGCACATTTATTAGATTTATATACAGCATTGTTTTAATATAGGTATTCTGACACAAAATCGGACTTTTTCTAAAATGACATGCCAATTTTTTCTCCATATTTCGATTCTGCAACTCAAATTATGCCTAAATATTAAATTTTGTAAAATTTGGTGAGAGATTTACGGAGGCATTTAAAAATTTATCTTGGTGCATTTTTGTTCAGTTTGTGCAAAGAATAATTCACTAGGGGAACATCTTAATTTATATCAACCTATTTTCCTTTCCTTTTTTTCATTGTCAAAAGGTCAAAGAGTCAAAAGGTCACGTTCTTTACTTTCAAATAATTTTAACAAAGTGCGTAAACCACATTTGGCGTTATTACCGCTTTAAACCAATATGCCAAATTCCAAAACACGACAATATGTAGATTCCCGTATATCTTACGAAATTTTGATTAAAAAACTCTAATATTTTTGCAAGTGTGCCTAGAAATACGTCTACTTTAAGATGATTTTAATAGTTTATAATACAAAAAGTTTTTGGAAAAATTTATATAGATTATTTAAAAATCCAAATTTTAAAAATAGATCATATAAAATGGGCGAATTATATTTGGATTAAGCCCAAATTTCGAATTCTGGAAAAAGGAATCAAGTAAACTTTATAAAAAAAAGAGATTAATAAATATATATCAAATTCAATTAACACTGAGAAGCTAAAACTTTGAGAGCTAAGTTTTAAAAACCTACTCATGCGATTTTTACAACTTTGGCAGTTTGGCATAATTTGAATTGTAGAATCGAAATACGGGAAAAAAATTGGCATTTATTAATTTATGACATTTTAGAAAAAGTCCGATTTTGCATTAAAATATCTATACTAGAACAAAAGCTGTGTTTAAATCTAATACATATCCTAAGTCGCGCTTTCGAGACATGAAAAACGCGAGCAGAATTTTGTCAAATGGCCCAGTAGAACGGGAGATATAGAATTTTTTTCTCTTTTTTTTTTCCCAGTGTACTTTCTGATTATCCACCCTCTTTCCCGAAAAGTATTCATAAAACAAACCTTTTGTTTCTAAACATCTTAATCTAATTCTGGGAACATTTTAATGTAAGTTTAAACATTCAAAATAAATGAAATTTGAAATATAAAAGTAACGCATGAGGTTATTGAACTGTTGAGAAGTAAACACGAATGGTTGTAATTAAATCATCGGCAACACTTGAATATTGCTTTTTTGCACGCAACCAGTTGCGCAAACGGGAAAGGAAAAATAATTATTACAAAAAATTTTAGAATATGGTATTATAAGAAAGTTATATCATAACCACTGAATTAATGCTACGTGGTAAATTGTAACAATCTGAGAAAACGTAATATTACTAATTTAGAAATTAATTAGTCTGATTTCCATAAAAATAATTTTGATCTCAGAGTGAGAAATGAAAATGCATTTTTCCGATTTGTTTAGCATATGAAATGTTTTAGTTTAATAATTAGACATTTTGATGGTCCTTAAATGGCCAACGGTCCGGTTTTTGGTTTAGATCATCCCTTAACCGTTGAAGGTCTTGGATGGTCTTGAGAAGTTAAGGGATGATCCTTTCAGAGGTTAATGTTATAGAGTCATGTATGCTTTGGTAATATAAACTCACGAGCTGTAGGAAGACTGTAGAGGAATTATCCTCAGGTCTTTAACAGTAGGCAGACAAAAGTCGGAAAAAGTCTGTAAATAGCCCTTTTATTCAATCACAAAGAACTGACAGTCGACCCCACTTGGGTTTACATAAGCCAACACTTCTGGCTTAGCTTAAACAAGTAATGTTAAACTTAACGTGTAATTAGAGTAGTCTAACGTCTCACATGATAAAGTAAACACACAGGAAGGCTCTGGTTCATAGATGCCGGCGGGACAAGCTTAATGGCTAGAAGCACTCAACGCCACAGAATCAATCGATATTAAGTCACCGTAACAACGTAGCCGTACGCAGGCAGAACATGCTCTAAATTCAACTTGCGAAACCTTCGCTTAAATAGAACTTTTTCTCCTTTTAATCTGAATAATCTTGGCATATCTAATTTATATTCTGCCATGGAAAGCGTAGGTGAAAAGGAAACTCAAAAGAAAGTAACTTTCACTAAAAATTAACTATTAGTCAGAATAAATAAAGAAATCCTCAAAATATTATAAATAACAATATTAATATTTTTTATGTTCTCAAAAATAGTGGCTTAATTTCAAAAACTGTCTTCTTTGGAAGGTAATGTTATAATTAGCAAAATTAATATTTCTTTATGTTTTCATAAATAGAAATTAAGTTTCAGAAATGATTTTGTACGGAATAAAGTGCTATACTTATCAATATTAATATTTTTTATGTTCTCAGAAATAGTGTCTTACTTTCAGAAATGGTCTTCTTTTTAAGGCAATTCTAATAGAGAATTATCTGTATTCGTATATCGTCTTCTGTCTATTTCTTAACGATATCACCCCCATAGAAGGTAATGATATAAAGCGATAATTCACAACAAATCAATACCTACCACCAAAAAAAATTCAAGATTAATAGCGACCATCATTCAAGTTAAAATTCTAATAAACAGCCAGTGGGAAGTCTGCTTTCACACTCAATTACAAAATTAATTGCATTTTCTGCGCGAGTTTGGTGACATTTCGCGAAGTCGCGGTTAACAGACTCTATTAATTTAAAAGGTTCATTAATTAAGATTTAGCCGATAGCATTTAATCTGGAAACTCCCTTCTGTCTCTTTCATTAGAGGTCGTATCTTCAGATCAAGGGACGATTGCAATAGACTGTCTTTTGGAAATTTTTCCGTGAATTTTGTCTTTCGTGAATCCGTCTTCTTAATGAATTATAAAAAACATTGTTCCGCTGTCATTCTTATCTCAGCAAATATAATATTTTATGCTTTGTGTAAAAAAGAAGTTAGAAAAGTATAAATTCCTTTTTCGCTTCATACTAAATTTTTATTTTCGATAACTGTGTATTCTTTATCTAAATAGATAATACATCATCCAAGAACTAGGAGAAAAATAAATTTAAAATAAAATTTCCGGACTTCAGATTCCAGTTTAATATTTAAATGACACTGTCTTCCTTTTTTTCTCAACTGTCTTCAAATTAATTTGGTAAATCTACAATTTAATGTTCATTTAGGACAAAAATAACTCAATTTTACGTCTTTTTCATCTTTTCAAAGTCGCAGCTATAGACATTTCTTATTATATTATATATAGATATTTCTATTTGCGTTTTACATTTTAGCCCAAAGGGGCTTTGTCCCTGAAGGTCTATTGGCATTTTGCGTTGATTCACTATAAATGTCAGATTCACTTTTCAAACTGTTGCCACCAAACATTATCGCCCTGTATTATATTTAAATAAATTAAATAATGAAGAATCTGCAGAAATGTATGTATGTTTCTCGCATTGTGATAAAACAACGGTACCTAGAGCCATCCAGTTTTGGATAACGTACTTTCCATCCGAATATGGGCATCTGGAAACCCAAATGTGGAATTTGTTTTATCATCTATTTCATATTTTGAAAAACTTTAAGGAATTTTTGATGAACAAACTCCACAATTTAAAAGCGAGCAATGGCAACACTCTACGGGAAAACAAATCTCTTTTATCTCCACCTCGCGGAACTGTGTATCGAAAATTCTAAAGATATGCTCATTTTAAAATTATTTTGCGATATTGCTGTTCAACTGAATTTTATAGTTTAAGGGCGAAGAACATGATATTTAGTAACTAAAGGTAACACGCAAAACGTTAAAAAACGCCCCTTTGGACGTTATTTAAAATTTGAAACATTTCAGCTTTTATTATTATTATTATTTCTTCTTTTATTTTCGTCTGCCAGAATTTATCCCACTAGCTTTCATAAGAAAATAAATCAGTTTTTAGCGGAAACATATCCTTCAATCCACAGCTTATTTACATAGGACATTTTAAAAGAAGAATAAATTTAAAAGTAGCAGACGATATATCTAATTTCAAATAATAAATGGCTGCCAGAAATTTTTATTCTGAAATATTTGGCTTTCTTGCTTTCTTTATCGAAATCGTTATAGAAATGTGTAAATGTTCTTTTAAGATAATATTCAAATTCTGTACCTTCATACTCTAAATTGAGTATACCTTTGCATTTTCGTGGATACTGTAGAGTAGCGGAAATTTTATTGAAAAGGAGATGAATTTATGAAGATTTAAGTGAGTATCCATTTTATGAAGTTGAGTTAAACAAATTTATTGGTATCACAGCGAAAGACATTAAATCAAATATATTTTTAAATAAAACTGAATTATCCGAATTATTGATTATACGAGAATCGATGTAAAGAGTTTTTATTATATAGCCGCAAGGCCAAAAATATCAAGCTGAGTGAAGTTTGGAACTTCAATGCATACTGATCTCATGAGTTTTGCATTATTATCTCTGTTTATTCTCTAAAATTGAGTACACATACAGGCACTATATGTATTTGTGAGTTCTTTAATAAATCATAACTTCTTAAACCTTGCTAAGGCCATGGAAATTAAAGGAATGTTTAAAACTCAGGTTATCTGAGTTTTAAACATTCCTTTAATTTAAAATTTTAAACTGAAATATTCACGATTTGTGTTTACAGTTTAATCTCGGCTACTTCCGAGATTTCAGATAACATAAACATAAATGTGAACATAAATCAAAGTAATTTGATGTTGGAAATTTGCAATGCAAAAGGCTAACAAATGTTGCCTCAAATTCTACCTAAATGTACGAGTTATTCGGCTAACAAGTAAGAATAAATTCGACTAACAGTAAGAATAAACACACACAGAATATACAAGAATAAATTGCATGGCAACACTGTATCGGGAATTCTAAATATATGCTGTTTTTATAAATTGTGTGATTATGCTTTTGAATTTTATGTAGCATAAGTGAGAAGGAAGTAATGTTTAACAATAAATTAGAGACAAAAAATTGTATCAGTAGCAGTGAGTCTAAGAGCTGATAGATAAACTGTTAGCTGAACGAGAACGTAAAAAACCTTAACAAATCCTCTCGTACGACGTTAAAATCTGAATCCTTTTAGATTTTCTTTCTATTTTATACATGTATAGATAGAAGCAAACTTAGAACTCACGATGTTGCAGACACATTGATTGCACACTTTTTAATTAGGAGAAGACAATTACCGTTGATTCCGGATTTAATGCATTCCGCTGAAATTAAGTCACTTTTTTTTTTAATTTTTATTTTTCATTTTGAAGGTACTTAATCCACTGGATTTAGCAGCAGGGATTCATTTCCCTGTGACTTAAAGATGTGATGTTGTAGATAACTTGATATTAGATTACAATTTGATCAGTGAAGGCATTCACTTTTTAGTGATAGCCGAAAAATTGCTGCGTAGTTAACCGGATGAAATTTTGGAAGAAGCACGACCATCTTAGCAGTTAAACATCATTTAGTTTCTTGCTGTCGAATTCCTTAGGACATATCTTCTTAGTTTGTAGAACACGTAGGGTGCTAAACCCGTCCCACAATTTTAGATACGCTATTATATCTTACGTAAAGGAGGAATATCTTACATAACAGCAGAAGCTTAGAAAAATGTTTCCAGCAGTAAGGCGAAGTGGTGAAAGAAGATGCGCAGTTAGTTGCGGTACTGTTTATAAGCTCGGGAAAGTCTTTGTTTTAATCCTGAACAGCGAATGGGCAAGAGATGTCACATTGCGATACTGAAGGAAATGTGTGATGTAACATGGTGCAATATGAAGCTTTGAAGAGGAGACATGCGAGATTAGAAATTAATAACTTAAATGACCGTTCCAGTTAAGTTAATTTGTTAATAAATTTTTCTTCATATTTTGATATCTTACATAATGTAGGAAGATTAAAAAATATATCGATATGAATTAAAATTTAAATTAATAGTAGTCTCGTAATGCTTAATTTTAATTTGTGTTATTTTCCATCTCTATTCTAAAAATAATCTTTTTCCGCATCTCATCATTTCAAGATTAATGCATGTCTAATCCTTGTCACACGACTCTTATACAAGGCTGGTAATGTAAATGGATCTAAACCTCAAACGCCTATAACAATTTTACAGCAATATTAATTAGCCAATCAAGTGAATTAACTAAGTCATATTGAATTAAGATTTCATCCTGAGCAATACTTACATGCTTTCTGCACTTCGTTTTAGATACATTGCTGCTTGCTGCCTTTCTTCTTATCGCAAAGATTTCTAGAATATAAACAAGCACGTATTAGAGTGCCAAGTTGTTTACGGCCGCGGCCGTAATAGGTTTACTGAAATACAGATGAGTACTTAATCTGCCTCGGCTACCAAGTTGCTCTTCATTATGGATCAATATTCTTGCCTGTACCAACCAGGGGAAATTCCCAGCCTATTACAGACGATTCCTCAGACGGGACGTCAACTGTTCTTGCGGTTTTCGCGGGGAAGACGCGGACGCATTACATTACCTGCTCTCCTGCCCTCTGACAGAGCACCTTCCGAGAGCAGTTCTTTCCTTCCGACTACATCACATATCCTGTGAATAGACTGTTCACGGACTATTACTGCAACAAGGGCATCTTAGAGATAATGAAGCAAGTGAATGAAAATAATTATATCCAAGAAACTAAAGATTAATGTAAAATGTAGAAAGGCGGCCTAACCGTCAGATTTATCGCAATGACTAGAATGACTTCCTAACCCTGTAGTGCCATTAACTTAGTTTGGCGGAACAGGTTAAGTAAAGTGACCAATATATCAACATTCTATGCCATCAACTTATCCTACATCATTACTTCTAAGTCAATTGCTATCATTACACACACGCACACACACATATATATACATGTATGTGTGTATGTATGTATGTATATATATATGTATGCATGCATGTACGTATACACATATAATAAGATATTTCTTAAGGTAAAAAAGAGGCTTATAGTAACGAAACATTACCATGTAAACTGGCGAATATTGTATTGGCGAATTTTTATTCTGTTTCGTCTTATCCTTATCCAAGTTTCCACTATTTCGGTTACATAATTACACAAATTCGATTACATTCACATTACCTAGGTTATATAATTAATATTCTGATTTACAATTATATTCGAACTTGGTTTATAAGTAATCACTGATATAACGAGCGAACGTTTTAGTCTCTTTCAATTTCCTATAAACTTAATAATACTTTGTACGCCTCTGGCGAACTTCCAAATGTACGATACATAGATATAACCAATTTTTTTTTAATATCTTCGGCTGATTATATCCATTCTATAATAGAACTTTTACGTTACTTTTTATATACTTCATCATATCTTTCCTTGTGTTCTAAACAATGGTTATATGAGGGGGTGTAATACCTAGTATTCTAAAAACCAAGCCACACTGTAACCATATCTTTGGGGACCATATGGTTTTCGTGATCATTGAATTAAAGAACATGAATAGTCTCTGTGATTCCAATCAACTTCTTTGATTGGGCAATCATACGAAGCTCTGATTAGTGTTGATGTTATGATGAAAACGTTTAATTTTTTTGTTCGGATGTAACGTTCTGCTGTCTATCTGTTGTGTAGAATCTGGAGAATAGTAACTGCACCGAAGAAGGGTTAAGACTACCCTTTATTAAACTCTTTCAATTATTTACAATGCGTCAACTTGACGATAACATAGTACGCATCTGCTTGGGCGGTAACTGAAACAGTAGAATCAAAACTCAAAATTGAAGATATTCACAAGTAGTAGAATTAAACTACAAACTCATACAATCATGTATCCTACAGCGCGTAGATGAGTCTAGTGGCAGCTGTTTAAGACACGTCTAATCAGCAATAAATGCTAAGCCGAAGCTTGCGTTACAAACACGCACAAAGATTTCCCAAACTCTCTAACTTTCCCT
>KK121392.1:198336-214271 GCA_000611955.2 Stegodyphus mimosarum | reverse complement strand
ATAAAAAAAAAAAAAAAAAAAACTTCCTTCTTGATAAATTAATCCTTTTGTTGAGCGTTGCCAATCTGGCGATTTTAAGATCAATCTGTACACCAAGATTTTGATTGGATGATAATTTAAAAATTTCATCATATTTCAAAAACTATAATATCATTAAATATGATTAAAATGAGATAATATTTTTAAAGGTACGTTTTCTTTTAAAGGAAATGAAACATTTGAATTTTCACTGAAATGCAGCATTCTAATATGCATTTTAAATTGCAAGCCATCCTTAGCAATTTTTGAAAACCTTAATTCTGAAATTTTTAACGAGATAATAAATTTATACAGTACAGTTTCTGAAATACTTTCTAGAAGGGGGAATAAATTCAAATTAATGCCATTTGTCTAATTTCCAATTTTCTATGATAACTGTTTTTCTCCATGCAACTGTTTCAAAATATTATATGCCAATTTCCTCTGTAAAAGTAACTTTTCCTGAATTCCCTTCTTACCGAATTATTCGCAGAAAATATCCGTTTTTTACTTTCATACGGATACGTTCGAAATCACCTAGCTTAAAGACATTTTCCACCAACAAAAAGTAGTCTATTGAGAACACTCGATAACAGTATAATTCATAGATTTATCTGCTTGCAAATTCAGATTCTGATCGTACATTCCGTCCCTCTTATTCACAAACAAGACGGGGGACGGGGAAATAAATTTTTATGCACCATAACTTAGGAAAACTGAGTAAAATTACTGTTGGAAGAAAACTGGCGGGAATGCGGGACGGGATTTAAAATACAATTTATGCTTTATTTCCGTCTCAGATTTGCAAAAGTTCTCCTTTGGTACATTTTCACCTAGGAGTATAAGGGACAGCCAAAAGAAATGTGTTCTAACACAGGGAGTTCTGGAATTTCGAAATCGAATTTCCGTTTCAGATTTTCCCAACACGAATATGTTTTTCTCTTTCTTCATTCTGAGTTTTCTAAGATAAGTTTACTCGAAGGGAATTTCGTTTATATGTACAGTTTTCCACATGACACATTCTTATTCCTCTATACACAATGTCGAAATGCTTTCGCTTAAATAAATATTGTTGCAAGCTACGGGTTCGAAACGAACTTCTTTATAACTATTGCAGATGAACAAGAATAAATTGAAACTTTTCTGAAATAAATAACTCTATAGCAAACGAAAGATTTAGCTCAAGATAAAGCAAGCACACACACACAGACACAGATAAAGCAAGTTGATGTTCTTTCTTAACAAGCAAAGAATATCTGCACAGCACCGAAATCATTCACACAGCAATCTTTTAATTAATATTCAGAAAATTCAATACAGTCATACAACTTTAAGCAACAGAACTGACTGACTGAAGGCTCCAAGGCAGTTCTATTTATTAAACTCCCTAGCGCTTCTGGAAGCTTCGAGATATATCGTTCCTTAAGTTTCAAAAATGCATTTTTTGGCAGAAACATTCAAAACATCACCAAGATGGCAAACGACGAAAACTGACACAAAACAAGCTTCTTGACCACATCTAAAATTCGAACTGAGTTATTTTTACGATTCAAACGGCCATTCATTCAAAATCACAAGACCTGCAACATAATACACAAAATAAACACTTAACAACAGTGGCTAAAATTTTGCATACCTTTCGGAAAAATTTTATCTTCCTGATTGCTCAACACACGCTTCTCTTTATGAGTAATACCATAAAATTATATATAACTGAATCAAGAATATGATGCATCAAAGTCTATTTAATTATCTGCCTTCTGTCAAAATTTATAACCAAACAGTTAAAAAAGAAAGAGCATAATTTGCTTAGGTACATGCGAAATAGATTTCCTTCATTTTAAAGTTTAGAAATCCAAGCAAGTGCCATCTCATTTTGAAAACAAGCCAATCAAATCGTTACATGCATTCAACTAAAGATACCATAGAGCTTAAAGGAAGACGTGCAGTACGTTATTGATATGCTTATCAAGATAGTCTTTTCATATGTGTTCTTAAATTTCAGCTTTTAAACCTTATAAAATTACAGAATGATCCAAAAATTGACTGGTCACCTACAAAGCAATGGAAAATAGTACTATTAAGTGACTGAAGTAGTATAGGGAGTCAGTCACTACAAAACCAGACAGTGAGGTGGAAAAAAGTTCACAACACCTCATGTACTGACGGATGAATTAAGAGACTACGCCTATGTGATCTAAGAAAATCAGCTGGATGTGTACAAGAGATGAAGCGATCTAATGTGAAGTTGAGCAAAAGGGCTGTTTTATGCAGATTGCAGGTATTTGGTCTAAATGCTAGACGAATGCACAACAAATGCCATTTTTATTTATCAAGGAAACGATGAAAAGTTCAACTGGTTTAAAACTTATGTTAATTGAATAGGAGGAAATCGCAAGGTATCGGCGGAATTAGTGTGATTAAAGAGAATATAAATGTCCCAAAATATATAAAAGAAATACTGGAGCATTACTTGAACCTTTTGCATATGAACGTTGCAGAGGTAATGAAGCATTTATATTTAAACACGATTTAGCTTCATATCACATTTCTGCTGTGCCCAAAAAAGTATCAAGGTAAATAATGATATTCCACTGCAGGAACGACATAGACCTCAACCTTTTCGACCGGCTAAAGAAACTAGTTAAGCAGAAACAAACCATCAAAAGAACCCAAACAGAAATAATAATTCAAATTTGGTTTCACATTATAAGAGCTTCAGAACTAAAATACATGGTTCACTCCATGGGAAAGCGTTGTAAGACCGTGATTAATTCCAAAGGCTACAATTTTAAATATTAACAGACACAGTGAGAATTTTTATGCATTTCATTTTTTCTAAGTGTTAGTCTCTTTTATAATTGTTGCGTTTTAAAATAATCTCTCAAATATTACTACCAAACAGCTAATGAGAAAGTTTCTTTCCGAAATTGAGATTAAATTAATTTTCATGGCGAAATTTTGTAGAAATTTAACTGCATTAAATAAATTCATTTAATGTTGAAATTTCAATTTTAGGATTGAAGTCACAGGTCCCAGGTCGACGGACGAATGGGAAATGAGTACAAGTAAGGTCACATGGTGTGATTTGGCTAATAAGTAAAGTCCTTAACCTGCTTTATCAGATAACTCAAAATATATTTCCTGCTTTATCAGGTAAAATATCAACACAAGAACGAAAAATTTCTATTTACAAATGTATAGATTTACTACCACCAGCGTGAGTAGAAGCGGATGAAATGATATCAGAAGGGTGAAAGCGGAATATAGCAGAGGACGAATCGCCATGATTTTGACCATACAACAATGCGAGAAAAGATGAATCGGAAATTTATCTGCTAGGCTAATGATTCAACGCATTATTTCCCGCAATAAATAACCTAATGTAGATTCCTAACTACATTTATATTCAAAACGCTCTACTACATAAACTACTCTTTCGTGTTTTGTAATATCACATCATTTTCAGTTGCATGCTATCCCCAGCTTTTTAGAGATAAATTATTCCAAAAAATTTATTATCAACAATATCATGCTTTCTCAAAGTACATTTAGTACTAAAACAGCAGTTAAATTATTGTAAACATTCAAATGAGTTATTAAAAAAAAAATTGCAGAAATTCCAAATATTCTCGCGAAGGACCTCAAAATGGTTATTTTTTCATTCCCACCTTTTAACATTATGGGTACTAAATGCTGTTAAAAGAATGTAGAACTTTTCCTTCAATTTCTTTTCTTATCACCTTAGGTCCCTTGTTTTCGAAGAACAGACGTGCAACTAGTACTATTACTCACACCATTTAACCAGTCAGTCGTTACGATGTCGCCCTCGTGGCAGTTTTTTTCCTCCCATTTGTTTTTCTTTGCGTTCTGTTCGCTGCATGGCACAATATTTTCTTTTTATACTCTCGCCTAAGGCCTGTTTTATAGCCCCTTGTCTCGCAGTCGTTTCCTGTGTCAGCGCTGTGATATCGATTGTGGAGTTAAGTCCCTTTTATTGTTTTATCTGGTCGGTTGTTTGATGCTTACTTTCCTTGCAGCGAGATGCTTCTCAAATTCCGATATCCTTTGCGACATCACTTTGTTTTACGCATTTTGTTTCTGTGTTTTGTCACCGTCGATCCGATGTTCTGGTACATATACAGTAGTATAAAAGCCGTACCTGCAGCACATACCTTCATCTATTTATGAAATCATTAATTCTATTCGGTTCCTAGCTAATAAAGATGGCTCTTGGGTTCAGATACGGTTTTAATTATTTGATGAATGGTGTTTAGAAACATTTTTGTGCAAATTCAAAAATACGGATATTCACATCAGAGACAATAACACTAGTACGAAATAAATAATCTTCTTTTCTAAGACCTTGAGTGATGTTCCTACAAAGCCTTTACCAAACTCAGCCATGATGGTTCTATTTCCATGTCAACCAAATCAGAAATATCCCTCGTTTGTCCTTTCCAACCTCCGTTTCCCACCCCCTCGATAAATGTAAAGGAGGGTGTATCTATAATTGTTCATCCTCCGTTTTTAGTATCAAAACAGACACGTGATCAGTGAATTTCTGCATTTGGTATTTTTTAGAACCGAATTTTGGCAGTTTCTCCGCCTTGCTTCCCTCTCGTTCGTGCGATAATGTATAGATTATGATAGTTCTTTTTTAAATGTTTTGAAAAGTATGATGGCTAAAGAGACTTAAATATGTCTTCCGAAATGAAGTTCTGGCCTTAAAACAGAAGCAGTGGATTTAACGCTCTTTTAACTGCAAAGGAAATATAGTTCAGAATGTTGATTGTACACTACTTGACATTCTAAATGCAGCAGCACCAAGAAGGAGTGGCCCGAAAATTATGCAAATTTCAGGGTAGACGCACCTCATCAAGTTATGTGAATGATGCGAAATGCACACCTCTCCAGTGCACGTTGAAGAAGATATAAGGAAAGGAACTTGCAAAATGTTCGATTTTCATTGTGTTATTTTTGATAAGGAAATCATTCTAGAAAATGTGTCCTTGTCTCAAAGCACGAGTATAAAAGCAGAGAATGAGAAGCCGTCGTCAATGTAAACAGTTCCAGCAGACGGACGATTTTACGAGGGGCATGGTGATCGGACTAATAAGGGCAGGTTGGTCCATACGGCAAATCTCAGTTCATACATAAATGGACGCGCTCACAGTGCACCGGCTGTGGCAGCGATGATTGGAACAAGCAAATCTGGCAAGTTCGAGGGGTGCCCGTGCAGCCAGAGTGACGTAAGCACGCGTGGATCGACGCTTCCGCCGACAAGCGATGGCGCAAAAGCAGGACACTTCTATTTCCATTTTCTAGTATGTTCAAGACACTCTGGATGTTCTCACATCGACCAGAACCATTTGCCGTCGATTGGTGGCTAGTGGCCTGCATTCGTAACGTCCGTTAAGAAGACTACCACTGACCCCACATCAGAGACGCCTACGTCTGCAATGGTGCCGGGCTTGAAAGATGTGGACCGACGGAACGGCACAGAGTCTCTTGTTCTGAGATGTTCTGAGACGCTTTTGTTTCTCCAATGATAGTCGCCGCGTACGAGTGTCGCGTCGATATGGAAACAGGTCCTATCCGGCAGCAATTGTGGAACGCCTCACCGTACGACATCATGGTTTGGGGCGCAATTGCGTCCGATTCCAGGTCACCTCTAGTTCGTATTCAGGGTACTATGACAATCCAATGACACGTGGATGATGTGCTGCAGCCGGTGGCACTCTCCTATCTTCAGGGAGTACGCAGCGCCATGTATCAGCCGAATAACGTTCGACCACACACTGCTCGCATCAAACAACGTGCTCTGCAAGGTGTACAGATGCTTCCCTGGCCACCGTTCTTTCCTGATATTTCATCAATCGAAACGCATTTGAGATGTGATTAGAAGCTATTTGCACACCCTATGATTGCCGCGTTCAGAAGACAAACTGTGGCAAATGGTTGGCAGGGGATGGAGAGCCATTCCTAAGGCATCATCCATAGTCTCATTGACGCTGCACTTAGACATGTTTCTTCGTGTATTGCTGTCCAAAATAGTCCTACAACCCACTGAGCCGATGCTGTTCTCGTTCTGTATTATGCATATCATTTCGAAATAAAGACCACTTATTGTTCGCTGCCGTCTGTCTCTATTTGCTGAGTTTCAGCAGTTTTCGGCCATTCTTTCTTGGTGATGCATTTTCAATGTCGGGTAGTTTATCTTCTTTTACTTATACAAGGAGACATAAAAGCGTAGACTGTGCGGGCTCAGTTCAAAATAGGTACTAGAGAAACAGTGATCTAACTCCCAATTGAAAGACAAATTGATTTTTCTATAATATTTTCACAAAAAACATGATGAATTTATGTACTTTGCCTATTCCCAACTTCCAAAACAAGCATTAGCTTTCGCGAAACACGCAAGTTAAGCTGTTATGAAGTAAAACAAATTAATAAGCCATATAATTTAAAATCCAGTTCTATATCTGGAATGTTACATTATGTTCTTTTCGCACTGCGTAGTCTGTCTACATTTCGACAAAAAGTTAACTTTGTCAGTCTCTCTGATTCGGCCAGAAGAAATAATTATAGGAAAAGTACACTTAATGAGAAACATTTGATGACTAGCATCATCTCGTCCTCTAACCAGTGCCCATTTCCTCGCCAACACCAGACAATAAATCTGAGTTTTTAAGACTCCATCCTATTACTTCATTCAATTTAACGCGCCATATCTATAATTACACGGTGAAATGTTCAGCTTCCACTTTTATCACCCTTCGTCGAACAATCCGATTACTAAATATATCACTGATGATGGGGACCCATAACTGCCGTTCGCCGTGAGGTAGGAACAGAGAAGGGGAAAGAAAAAGAGAGAGAGAGAGAGCAGAAGAAGAAGAAAATAAATAAACGAACCATTTTTAATGTTCGGGTTTTAGATATCGCCACCATCTTCCCGCCACTGGTGCTGAAAAAAGCCCATACATAAAAGGCGACAAGGGAAAAAATGATGCCCTTCTCTCTTCAGGAGATAAGACCGTTAGCAATACCCACCCTAGCACTGGGTTTCGATCGCCATGAAGGATATCGCCCGTCACGTTAACTGCGGCATCAAAAGCACGGAGGTAAAGGGGAGAAGGACTTCTACGTTCATCCTCATCCGGCTATCATTTATAATAAAGAGTCGGTTTTTGCAAGCCTTTAACCATCGCCGGCGTTATTTTCGTCAACATGAGAGAAACTAAAACATCATCTCTTTCTATTCAGGCTTGTGAAAGGTATTTCTCGTAGTAGTAGTTACCGTTAAAGAGATATTCAGCAAAGACTTACTACTAGAAGTATTTACGGCACCTTAGAAAAGAAATCTTCGATACTTCATAGCTGGGTATCCGCCACATAAATGTGTCATATTTTAGGGGGGGGGGCACGGATATCTCGATAGCTACCAAATATCACCATATAATAAACGATTCGAATACCAGTGATCCAATCCCAGTGGAAATCGAACCATTCTGAACTAGAATAATTTCCATGCACAGGAATTTTAGTACAAACATACATCTATCGGGATTTAATCGTAAATAACATTTTATTCACTTGGCTTAATTGCCTGTTTTATCTTGTACCAAAAGTGAGTGATAAATATTTACGTGAGAGTTGTAACTGGTAATGCCACTTGAACTGTCAGATTCTGGCACAAAATTTTAGACGTGATCATGTTATGCCACTGAATACACTAGTTACGAAGTGTTGGTCCATTACCATTTATTAAACGCAATATAAATATAGAAGACTCAGCAATAAATTATGTACTTAGTTTCACAGTGAATTATTACTGGAAAAAAAATACATAAGTAATAGGTGTGTAGAGTTCACGTTTCAGTTTCCAACCATTATTTTTTGTTATTTTACCTTCTTATCGCTCTCATTTCCATTTTCCTGCCAAAATGTAAATTTCTACCTCGCGTGATATTCAAATGAGACAAAAAAAAAAAAAAAAGAGACTACTTACAAGAAGGTTTGAGAGGATAAAATCAGAGCGTGTTCTGACTGCTTGAATGCCATGTTGCTAATTTGATTCTCTTGCAAATAACATTCTGCGGCGTTGAATTATTCACGCCATTAGGTTCGCTACGCCGATCTTAGGTCAAAGTCAGCTTGCGCGTTATTCCAATTGCGCAGCCGTTAGGCTAACTTAATTTCTTAGTTAATCAATTATCTTTGATTTAAGCCATAATCGTTGGCTTCTGTTAACACGAGCTAGTGCCGTCTGTTAAAACTTTTACACCTTTTCCCTTCCTCTGTGATAGTTACAAGAGACAGCAATAATTCGCCACTAGTCTTTACAAGAGTTCTCATACAATTGATATTAGAGTAAAATACGAAACTCTGTAGGTGATGACGTTCGATTCAGCTTTTTCTCAACTCGGCGCTGAAAATTGTATTCCCAATTCGGCCCGAAAAAATACATATATGTACGAAAATACATGTCAATCATCCTTCCCAATTCCCTCGTACAAACACACAGAAAGGTGAGTTTGATACTCTTCAAACTCCGTTCTTTATGCAAAAAGCCAAAATAAGCACGTTATTTGCATTCACCCACGGGTTCTCAACCAGGCTGGATCTTCAGGAAAGGAAAGCGGTCAATCTTTTATTTAAGTCTCGTTAAGTATTTAGTTTTTATTTATGAATATAAAAATATAGTTTTATTCAAGTTTTGGTATTTATCGACATTTTCTAGACTTATTGTAATGTAACTTCTAAAAACATGATAAAAATAATTTAAATCTAAATAAATGAATGGAATAAAAATGCTGTAGGTAACGTGTGGTTTCTTTACAACGTATATAGAACGACAGAGTAGCGTAGATTCATAAAATGAAATTCACAAACAAATGTGACCAAAATAACACATTCTTGGACATTCTTGATACACATTATCAGTCGAACATTATTTTGCATGCGAGAAACATGTCACGTTTTTTAGACATTGGACTTTTTAGACAATAGAACTATGCCACAGCACATCTTAGCATAGCGGAAAGTAAGGCAGGAAAAAGACTGCGCATTTCAGCAACAGCTTGGATAGAGTTGGATTTCTTTGTTTAATTTTGGACTGCTACCGGATGAAAAATATCCGCAGTGCTTCTCTTACAGCATAGCGTAATACGAATTAATTTTCAAATGACACACTTTAGATTTGCAGTTGTAAGACAAGAAGGGAACGTAGTCAAATTAAAAGGAAGAATTAAAAGACTATTGTAAAATTCAAGTTAGTAGTTATCTTTCATATTTTATATCTTATACTAGCAGCGAAAACCGCCAGATGAGCGGGCTGCGGCCAAAGCAAAATTTTAGTTCTATGTATACTTGTCTTGACACTTCAGGTTAATACGTAAACGTATGGACGTCATGATTTAAATTTAATCTAATATAACAACTTTTTCTCAGTTTCAATAAAAGAATTAACGTGGCAATAACATTTCGTGTCAGTTATCCCAAACTGAAACAAAAATGTCGCCAAAAGCAGCAATTTACTTAAAATGCTGACATTCACGAAAGATTTTCAACATACAATAACACACAATCGCGTGCCTTCTGTCAGAATTCTGTTCGCGTGCTTTAATGTCATAATATGACATTATGTAATAATAACATATTTATTGTTTAACAGTACTACTTTTATTTCATATTTTACAAAACTTAAAAAAAATTTATTAACAAATTCTACGGTTTGAAAGCGAGCAGTGGCAGCACTTTTCGAAATATGATCACCAGCGACACCCGAGACTGCAGCCACTCGGAAAAATAAGGAAGAAAATTAGCGTTTTCAGAGTTTTTAATAAATATCTCGACTGATTAAAGTTGTAAGAGATGACTAAAGTCGATGATGAGAATGGTCGATTAAAGTCAAGATGAGAATGGTCGAAATGGCTTCCCACGAATTTTTGGAATCCGGGAAGTACCTTTCTCGAAAATTAACTCCCTGCCGATCCGGAAGAGATGATTCAACAAATAAACAGACAGACGCGCGCATATTTTAATAGTACATATGTACTTTTTAAGTTTGGGAAAAGAAGAATGATCTTCTAGCAATGGTAAAAGGGGTATGGGAACAAAAGAGGTTGAAAATCACTGAACTAACTACTCAGTCTTTAAACAAAGCTTTCCTAGGTCTAAAATTTAGTAACATTCCCTCCTTCTTTTTCACTTGTTACTTAACATATATTAAATTTTTTTTAAAAATTGTTTAAGTGCTTTGCGAATTCTATTTATTTGAGGTTTTTTTAAAGCGCCTTTGCATGTACATTGCGGGGAGGGAAAAAAAAAGAGAGTTCTATTTCTCGCGTTCTACGGGGCCGATTGACGAAACTCAACTTGCGTTTCTTATGTGTCGAAAGCGCGACTTAGGATATATATTAAATTTATATATAGCATTATTCTAGCATAGGTATTTTGACACAAAATCAGACTTTTTCAGAACTAACACACCAATTTTTTTTTACATATTTCGATTCTAGGACTCAAATTATGCCAAACTGCCATGTTTTGTAAAAATCGCGAAAGTAGTTTTTAAAATATTAGCTCCTCAATGTTAATTGAATCTGATACATATATTTATTAATATCTCTTTTTTTTATTAAACTAACTTGATTCCTTCTTTTAGAATTAGAAATTTAAGTTCATTCCAAATAAAATTTACCCATTTTTTATGATTTATTTTTTAAATTTGTATTTTTAAATAATTTTTATAAAATTTTTGCAATTGTCTCAAAGTAGATGTATTTCTAAGCATACCTGCAAAACATGAGTGCTTTTTATTCAAAATTTCCGAAGATATACGTGAATCTATATATTGGCACGTTTTAAAATTTTTTGCAGAGTTTTTTTTTTTTTTTTTTTTTTTTTGAGTGATTATAATACCAAATGTGGTTTATGGATTTTGTTACAGTGAATTGCCACAGCTATTTTCACCTTAAATTTCAATTAAATTTTTACGGAGAATTAATTATATTGAATGTTTCCCCTCAATGAAAGGTAATAAACATTTATTAACACAATAAGAGAAGCTACTTTTTTTAAATTATAGATGATTTTGTTCAGATTTAAAAAAAAAAAATTTTTTTAATTTCTCTTCATCTGCTAGTTTACTTTAATTTCATTTAAATCCAATTGTCTAAAACTGAGAACTTTGGTTTGATGTTTTATGAACTATTTTATTTCTTTATCATTTAGCAAAAAAATCTTTTAATTAAAATATTTAAATAAAGTTTAAAGCAAAGGTCCAAAGGATATAGTTAAAATGCCTAGAAAATGAAAATCTGTCTTCAGCTGAAGCGCAACTGATGTAATTGATATTTCAAAAAATTTGACAAGAATGCAAAATTTATGGAAGTGTAACAATAGAAAAATCTTAATTTTCTTGTGTGAGCACTGAAAATAAATGTAGATGGAAAGAAGAAAATTAGGGAAAAAAGTAAGCAAACATTTGAAGGGGAATTTCGTTGTCCGATATACTAAAATGTTTCGAAAAGTTGTATGCTTTTGAATATACTTTCAGAATACCTCAAGGAATTTGTGTGTTCAGAGAAAAAACACTTGGACGTGTAACATCAGCAAATACAATCAACTGAGCTTGTGTTGACGGAAAAGACAAAAACGATATCATTGCAGATTAACGCAAAGAGAGACTGGTTTTCGACTATATGGTAGTATAAATTTAAATTACGTCATAGAGCATCATATCGTATCATAAATGGAGAATCCCATGATTTCTCAGTCGAATTATTTCAAGATTCAGGAATTTATCCAGTGGTGCATATGGATGTCATCTAAAGATGCTTTCCCTTTTGATGAAACCAGTCTTTCCTTTAATCTCATGCCTTCAAAATGCCTAGCCTCTAAAGACTGATAAAGGCTCCGACCAAATACTGATGAAATGGATTGAACTGGATTATTAAGTTACGGCAAAGCCTTCGTGAAATGCCTCGAGAGGAATGCCTTCGTGAAAAACTTTCTAATGGAAACCAGCTCGTATGCACGTTGCATGTGAGAAAAACCACGAAAACGCCTATGCAACCAGCCCGTTCGGCAGGGTACGAACCCTGGAGCGAACTACCAGTGTTCAGCGACTTTGCCGCTCGGCCATTTGGTGGCCCTTATGAAATGGAAGGTGATAACTTTATTTAAAATGAATGTCAGAAAGACCAAGATGTTTAAAAAGTTGGATGCTTTTTAATATACTTGCAGAATGAAGAAAAAGAGAAGTTAAGAAGAAAAAAATAATTTTTTGCATAAAATTTAGTATTTTTTTTAATTTAAATCTTTTTTAAACTTATGATATTTGATGCTTGCGATTTCAAAAATAATATATTTGACTAAAATATGAATAACATTTAAAGAAACTAAATGTAGGATGATAAAATTGTGTAAAGTAATGGCCACAATGATAAAACTGTTTAAAGCTATGTATGAATGTCATCCTACGTTAAAATGTCGGTTATATTTACTTATTATTATTCCGCCTGCTTCACCTGTCAATGGGCATTACAGGTCAGTCATGTTATCCTGATCTTTGCACCAGCAACCTGAGTCGGTTATATCTCTTACTTATATATCTTTTTTGAACGGCCCACTGAAAGGCGACTGTATTTTCTCCTTTAATATATGCAGTTTTCAAATGCATCGTAGTCTAGATCACAAAGTATGCTTTCAAAAGAAACGCAATTCAAATAACTAAAATCAAATTCTGGAAAATTTTTATATTAATAAATATATTTAAAATGCGCAGTACGAATAAATAAATAGATAATTTTAAAGCGATTATCTCAAGAGAGAATGCAGCACAAACAATTAAAATAAAATTCTGAAAATTTAAAAATGACCTAAAATAATAACTATGTCTAAAAAATGTAGTATAAAGAAAACTATTTGAAAAAAAAAATAAATAAAGGATGCACCTTTTTTTTTTAAAACTACGCAGTTTGAATAAGTAAATAGAAAATTTTAAAACAGTTCTTTGAAAGAAATCATTCAACTTAAACAATTAAAATGAAATTCGAAAAAGAAAAAAAATTCCTTAAAATAATAACAATTATAATTGAAAATATAATATAAAGAAAATTATTTGAAAGTAGGGAACGATTGCGATTTTTTTCCCGCTCACGTTCATGTAAAAAAGGAAAGAAAATAGGATGTCATATATTAAGAAGTTAGCCAAGTGAACTGTTCTTGGTGCAAACTGAAAAAAATGTGCCAAGTTAAAATTTTGAATTTATCCGTAAATTTCGCACCAAATTTCACAAAATTAAATATCTAGGCATAATTTGAGTCGTAGAATCGAAATATGTAAAACAATTGGTATGTTATTTCAGAAAAAGTCCGATTTTTTGTTAAAATATCTATGTTACTACAGTGCTATATATAAATCTAATATACATCCTAAGACGCACTTTCGAGACATTAAGAACGCAATTTGAATTTCGTCAATCCCAGTAGAACGGGAGATATAACGGACGATACAGGAGATATAACGGAACGGGAGATAGAACTGTCCTCCCCCCCCGCAGTATACATACTACAATTTAATACGCAGGTCTAATACATAAAAGCAAAAGTGAAATTTTAACTTTGAAAGGCGTGAAAACATAAAATTAAAAATAAATAAATACTTAAAAATTATTTCATAGGATTTAAAACTATAATAAAATAACGCGAAAAAAAATCAGATACAATAAAAACTACCTTGTGGTAAAAGTTTATATTAAAATATTTTAATACAAAATAGTTATTTTTTTCGTGCGCAATAATAGCCTAAAAAATAAATCAATAAAAATTATGTTGCTGTTGAGAACACTGACGCAAGCCGTCTTTTTATTTATTCTGCGCCCTTTTAAACCGAAAATTGCATTATAAATGAAAGGGCGTATTTCCAGGATCAGGATCAATTGCTCAATGTTTGTTCCCCTCTGCTACTAAGTTGAGAATATGAGAATAAAATCGCCAAAGCTGCGATGGCTACGGGCTGAATTGGAATTATAAGCCAAAATAGATAAGTAATAAAACAAAACAGGATTGGAAAAATAATAAATAAATAAAATTTTTATAATACTCATTTAGAATTTTCTAGGAGCTCATGTACAGCAATGCTTTTAATATTGCTTCTTCCACTACCTGAGTGAGTTAAAAAAGAAAAAGGAAAAGGAAATCCTGCCAAAATATATTGTTTGTTTGTTTGTATTGCAATTTCTGGCGCAAAATCTAGCGAGCTACCAAACTAATGGTTGAAACGAAATAAAGAAAATCGACAAGAGAACCATGAATAAAACAATCCATAAAGCGACATGCAAAATAAAAACTAAGCAAAAATGAAGCAACAACCCATTGCAAGCACCATAACTGCATCTAGTTACCCGAAACATTAGCAGATCTGTACAAAACAAGCAGCACTAATGGTGGGGTAAAACCAAGTTAAGTGAAATCAACATTTTAAGAACTTCGGATAAAACCATAAAAGATAAGAATTACATAGATTAAAATATGTGTTAAAATACTGCATGTATGGAGCTACAATATAGTGTAGCCGTAATAAAATTGATAATAAAAACAGACTACAATTTTTGGTAGAAGACAGTACCTTTTTAAAACTGAAACGAATAATGAGGTTGTCTTCCAACCAAGTTTTATAAATCCACATTAAAACACCTAAAATGCTTTAAGGGAAAATATTTAAAAGTGGAACTCATATAAAATACTATATAAACACACCATCCGCGAAAATATACGACACTGATTACCATTTTATCAGAAAATCGGAGACCAGATTTCTAGCTTTCGAAAAACGCCAATTACATTTTTCGACAATTTGACACTTTATGTACTACGTTACTGAATATTATTTCAATACACTTGAACCACCAATAAATGAACACCAAGCACCACCAATAAATGAACACCAGGCTTTGCTTTACATGGCGTAGAAAAAACATTAAACGATTCGAATGACTGCAGTTCTGCACTCACCTTAAAAATAACTTCTATGCTTTCGTAGCATTTACTCAACGCAAATAACATTGTACAAATTCTTACTCACTATTAATACGATTCGCTAACTTTTGACATAATTTTTGCATTTTGGGGGGGGATATACGTGAACAAGGTACCGAGCATGAAGGCTTATGTAATAATGAAACCTATGTATCTTATTCATTAAGGTGACGTACTCTACACAAGTAAGAATAAGCGACTCTTCCTCTTTTTCCGGTGTGTGCGCGTGTGTGTGGTAACTACAATACTTCGTATCAGCCTTACGGTATATTCTCTTACACGTGCGAAAATTACTTAGCTTCATAAAAAATAAATTATACTAATCTTCTTATCTCCGAAACCTTTCACTATGATGATAAGTAAGCATTCAAAACAAGTTTCGGAAAAAAAAACTTTCTTCAACTTAAAACGATTTTTTCCCCTACTAACTATAGCGAATATAATAATATCGGTACACCTCATCCCAGAGGATAGCAAACAATTTTCTACTCGGGTATATTTCAACGCATCACAATGCCGGGCAAAACTGTTTTGACTCCATTAAAAAATGCTTTATAAAATTCAAATCATTCTGAAACATAAAATAAGAACTTGTTTTTAAGGGTGTGATACCTTTATTTTCCACTATTCCTGTGAGAGGAAATATAAGGATTTTCTTCTTTTCATAAACAATTCATTATTTCATCAATATATCGAATCTTTTAAAGGCAGATGATCTCTTACATCCAATCTTCATCATAAAAGTATTAAAAATTAAAGCCTGGGCGCTTATGTTTAACATATTTGACATAAAATATATTTTAATATAGTAGATACAAAATACTCGTCAATAATAAAGATAATGTCTGAAATAGGAGGTCACACAT
>KK121392.1:163626-184665 GCA_000611955.2 Stegodyphus mimosarum | reverse complement strand
ACTTCTGATAAAGATACATCACATAATCAAATACTTCAGGAAAAGCTGAAACTGTAAAGCAGTGAACATGAATGAAAAATTAAAGACTTGCATTCAACGGTTGCTTGAAAAACTATACATACGCAGATTTTTAAAACACGAGCGGAATTATATTAGATCATAGCTAAAACCAATTCCACTTCTGGCAAGGAAAAAAAACTGAACGCCTTCCTCTGGTACCTTTATGAACATGAATGCAAAACTTCAATAATTACCCCAAACTTATATCACCGCACAAGCATACGTATTATATGCGATTTCGAAGCCAGACTTCCTCACAAAAAGACAAACCTTCCAAAATTGCATACCCCATCATCAACATCCCACAAAATTGGAGCACTCTAAAAACTGGCGAACTTGTACCAGTCGTTAACGGTTCCTTTCAACCATTCATAAACGTACTAGTACCCACTTAAGGTGTTATGGCTCTCGGTGAAAAAGTGCTTTAAAACTTCAAACTTGGGTTTTAAGTGGTGCACATCACAGCTCCAACGAGCCGTTCCTTTGCAGAATGAGGAAGGCACTCGGAAAAAGTCAGATCGATATGAGCAGGTTTTACGGCGGAGAGAATGTTAATGAAAAAAAGACGTTACTGTGAGTGCTTTCAAAAGCGAAAGCAGCTGTTAGAAATCTCATTACAAGTATATATGTACACTTAAAAAAGTTATAAAAGCTACCAAATGAAAGTCGGTTTATATAAATACAGCTGCAGTTATGATTCTAAGAAGGTTTGGATTCAAGTGGAAAAACATCATTCCTTGCCGTTCAACACATAGAGAGAAATTACCTCTCACTGTTTCACAACAAAATAAGAGATTTTCAATTGTTTCCATCTTTTGACACTTATTAAGAAGGGTGATAACTTCTTGATAAGTGTCAGATTGCTACTTTGCTGCCGAATTTTGTGTCAATCAAAGCAGTATTTGTTGATTTTTTTTTTTTTTTTTACTTTCAATCAAATCCAGATGTCAGCTGTCATGTTTTCAAGATATCAATACAATTGTATTTTTGTTAATATATATATATAACTGTTCTATTTTATGCGACAGTTTAGATTATAGTATTTTCCTCAACAGTTTCCTTTCAACAAAAGCTGTATTCATCCGACTATTTGAAGAGCTTTCTCGTTTTTAAATTTCAGAGCCATCCAATTCCTTTTTAGTCTCCCCGTAAAATTCATAATTTAGAAAGCAAAAATATAAAAAAATAACATAAAAAAGGAATGAGTGATAAGATGTTTCCCATTTGATAAATTTAGAAGTAAGAGAAAATCGGTTATTAAATTATTACCACCGCCTCAACAAAAAGTAAACGAAGAAATTTTTAAATAGTTTTGCATTTTTGTTAGTTGATTATGGGGAATACTAGTAAGCTCACTATTCACAAATGAATCGAATAATGCTCTAAATTTAAAATGGCTAACACACGTACTTTTATCCTGTCCAGCATTCAACCCTCGTTTTCAATTCCTAATGATGAGTGTGGAATAATTTTTTTAATGTGTTAATATTGATATTAACTCGTCGAGTGCAAGGAGAGAATAAACTTTCTTTGACTGTTGCATGCTGACGTTAACTCGTCAAGCGCAAAAGAGAACTAAAATTTTTTTACAATCAATGATATCTCTCAGACTGTTTTTGATTACTCATTTTCAAAAACATGGCCCGTAAACGTAAATATTTATCAGCTAAACGCGTCTACGACATGCACAGTACTTTCTCTTCAGAATTTTTTTTTTTTTTTTCTTCACACCATTTCTTTCTCTTCGCCTTCCTAAATTATATTAACCAAAATGCTGATGTCACTGCTAACGCTGAAAATAATAACTTACGTAACAATAAATAATAACTATGAAACTCATATCTTAAAGCTCATTCCCCTCGTTATACCTTAAAAAAAATAAAGAAATAATTAAAAAAAAAAGAGTTCGCTGAATGCAAATCATAAATTCAGATCATAATAATAAGGCTTACAACATCCTACTGACTGTATTATTGAACAAAGGTTACAAATTTAAATACATAAAAATAACATCTTAGCTGTTTAGCAAAATAAAAGTTTTAAAACTTATAATTCTGTTTTAAATTGCTTTTCAAATCGTTATAGCTTCAAAACAAAGAATAATTTCCAATGATAATTTTTACGGGTAAAGATATTTGCAGCTAATATGGATACTTTCATCAATTTACTTCCCATATATAAATAATACAAAGATTACAAAAAAAGTATGACAACACTTAACAATCTCCAAATATGAAGATTGATCAACTGACTGCGTTCATGGCATACACATTTTTTTCTCTTCACCTTTTATAATATAAGATTATTGTAACATTCAAAAATACATAAATAAATAGATTCTCTTGCAAGTTGGTATTTTGACACAGTTCGCTTCACAGAAGTTGGAGTATCTGCAGTTTCAGCTCAGTTTACGTAGATCAATGAGCGCTTACAAACAAAGCAAATGTTATCATTTAAAATAAAATATATATAAAAAAAAAAGTTCTATATTACTATTAGATACAAATGAACATTTACTATTATTGTTGATAGCATGTATTTGTGGGCTGTATATAAATTCATAAAAGTCAAGTTGAAAAACTTAAACATTTATTTTCCTTTATGCACAATAATACCACTTAAACGGGCAAAGAAGGAATAAGGATTACGATTAACAACTGACTGCCGCTTTGATCACGCAGAGGAAAAAAACTCGGTGTGGACCGGGTGTATCTCTATCGCTTACTGATTAGTACTAGGCTCTCGCCACTGACATTACGTGGCGCTGCAAACGTTAAGCCAGTACAAATAGACAGAAGAAATATTCTAACCGACACGATATTTAAAAAAAAAAAAAAAAAAAAGGCTTGAATTCTTGACAAAAACGCAAATTTCACACAGTTAGAATACCCTGCTTACGGCACATTTCTGATTTTATGCCGAAATTTAAAGGAAAATTCTGCACGGTTTTCATTTAAATTTTCATGTTAGAAACGAATCTAGACTGTTACATCACACTTTAAACTACCATTCATGTTTCATCGTACATCATGGCAAGTGTTGCTGTTGCAAAAATGTAAGATATCCTCAAAGCAGCCTCAGCCCACTCTCAGAGTGTCAAAAATAGCCGCAGAATATTGCCATTCGACAAAGCATAAGATCTTTCAACTTTCAGATTTAATTAGTTTTAAGTGCTTAACACGGCTTGCAATTTACAAGCAATAAACTCACTTACTGGGAACTTAAATATTCAATTTATTTTTTAAATAAAACAATTAATTCAGTTACTTTTAAAATCAATTTAATTTATGATACATGAAAGTGGTGACTCTATATAACTTTGGGCTGATCGCACGGGCTCGTCCCGACAACGTATCTTTGAAGTGTCTGCCTTATCAACTGTCGATGGTAGGTTAACGCGTCTACCATGGTCGTAACGGATGACGGAGAATCAGGGTTCGATATCGGAGAGGGGGGGGCTGAGAAATGGCTACCACATCCAAGGAAGGCAGCAGGCGCATAAATTACCTACTCCCAGAACGGGGAGGTGGAGACGAAAAATATCAATACAGGACTCTTCTGAGACCCCGTAACTGGAATGAGTACACTCTAAATCCTTTAACGAGGATCAATTGGAGGGAAAGTCTGGTGCCAGCAGCCGCGGTACTGAGTAAATAACAAATGATTTTTCTAACGTCATATATTACATAACAGTACATAATCGTTTAGCTCCAATTCGAATCAATAAAATTTCTTTTTACGAACCTGCATTTGAAAACTAACATCTACAACTATCTCTAATTCGGGTATACAGTTCATAAAAAGTTCTGCGACAAATTTATGAGAAAAAATAACTTTCATAATTTTCAGGAGAGAACAAGGCTTTATTAATTCGAGTATTTTGATATTAAACTCATTTTTGATGTCTCTAATTAAAAATTTTAATGAACTTCACCAACAGTGCTGTAAATAACACGTCATCTTTCTAATGACATACATATTAATGGAAATGAAATCTCAATACCAAGGTGTTCTGCTAAATAAACAAAATTTGGAAGACATGTTTGCAGATCTTAAAGATGATGTCTATTCAAATTTATTACTAGACAAAGAAGTGTGGAACTAGCAGCGCTATGAACCACTATGAACATGCAAATCAAGTTTTTTTAAATAAACGTGTTTGTAAACTTGATGTTTCAAACTAGGGTATTAGGAACGAGATTTGAGTCATGAATGCTTTTAAGAAGATGAAGAAGGCAGTATCAGCAACTTACTGAATTTGAACAAGAAAAAAAAAATCAGCCTTCTCGTAGCCCGTGTAATAAGGCTACAAGAAGGCTGATTTTCTTTTCGTGATACTACAGAAAGACTAAGCAAGAATTTATTCAACGTGGCATGCGTGTAGGCAGTAGTGGTCACAGGAAGGTATGGTCCCAACTAGGGCAGGATACTGCTACTACTCAAAAGGGAAGACCGCCATTATTTGGTGCAAATATATGACACATCATAATGCATAGTAGACATTTGAGCTTTTGTTGCCACCAAAGTGTCACGGCAAACTGTAAACAAATTAATTACTTGACAGATAGCTCGAATGTAGATGCTCTGTACTGGCGATACTGCTAACTCTAAATTACTGCCATCTGAGATGATGTCAAGCTGGAGTTCATTGGAGAGGGAAGTGAAGATCTGTTGTGCTTTCATGACAGCCATTTCCATCTTGTTGCCAGTGATGTTCGTATGTTTGTTAAAATGAGGCCACATGAGCAACTGGAGCTAAGCTGTCTACTGCATAGACACATTGGACAGGATTTGCAGTCTGGGAAGCAATTTCGTATGGTAGCACCCTTATCGTTATCTCAAACACCTTAACAGCAAATCTGTACATCAGACTGGTAATTACACCGGTTGTGAAGCCATTTTGAGCAATAATTCCCCGAATCATTTTCCAATAGGATAATGTTAATTCCCATACTACTGCTATCCCCCAACATGGGTTGCTATCCAAAATGCCGACATATTGCTCTGACCTGAGTGATCATCCGAACTATTTCCAGTTGAGCACATATAGGGCATGATTAGACAACAAATCCATCCTCATCCACAATCAGCACGGACCACTGCTGAGTTCACTGGTCAAGTGCAAAAACCATGGAAATCAGTTACACAAAATGGCATACAGCACCTTTACGACACGATGTATGCGCATTCGCATGACTTCACGCAACATCGTGGCAACTACAGTGATTATTAATGTAGCCCCATTTGATATTTGAAACGGCTCTTTTCGCACATACTTTAACCTGTCACTTTGAAATATTAATAAACAAATCTAGAAAAATACGTTGTTTACATTTCATTCCTTTAGGTGGACTTCTTCTTTCAGTATATCATGAATTAGTACACATTCATTTTCATTTAGTTCTAATTTGAAAGGAGAAAAGTTTAAGCCTGAGTTTTAAACAGTGTTGGTTTTTTTTATTCTAGAAATTTTAGTTCTTATATGCTTCAAATTTTTCGAATAATACAATCAAATCTACTTACATCGAACTTTTATAATGAATTCTAGTATATATTGAACTTGAAGTAATTATAATAAAAACAGAAAAGCATAAAAATATTCCTCTCAAATTACATTTAAGACCATGCTGGATGTATCAAATAAATTTATAGCAGTCAGTCTTAAAAAATTTGAAAAATCTGACTCCCCCCCCCCAAATCTATCAGCCTGGCATGTTTCAAATTCCGGCAGAAATCGGAAACTGTACACGAAGTGATAACATAAAATGCCTCCTCAGAACAAATATGAACATCCACTGGGTTAAATTCTAGAGATTTTATTTGTCTTCGTCTGTTACAATTGATGGCAAGCAGAACCCTTACGAACTTGGGACATCGCAAAATCAAATCACAACATTTTATTCAGTGTCTTAAATTTTATATATATTATATATAATATATAATTGCATTCGATCAGGGCTATTGATAAAACTTAAATTCTTCTCACATGTAGTTGTTTGAAGCTAAGACGTTATATGCTTTGGATATGCCTCCAAATACGAAAGAAAGAAATGACGCAAAGAAAAGGCCAAATAAGACGGAAAGAAAAAGCGGCATGACCTTAGATGGTTTTGTTTTCTTAGGTAGCATAAACTAGATTAACACACTAAAAAGACATAAGTGACTTTACACTTTGTCTTGTAAGTACCACAAAGAGACGGAACGGGTGTAAAGGACCCTTTTTGTTAACTCAAAGGTTTAACAGATGGCACCAATTCGTGCTTATAAAAGCCAACAGTTATGGCTTAAACCAGATAATGGATTGACCGAAATTAATGAAAGTAAGTTTAGCCTAACAGTTGCAGAACTGTGGAATAACAAGCAAGATGGCTCTGATCTAAAGTTGGCGTAACAAGACTATAGAGTCATTACGTTATTTATAAGCAAGAGAGGTGGAAAATGAGCAATGTCCTCGCCGGGAATCGAACCCCGAACCTCTCGGTTACGCGTCAAGCATTCTAACCACGACACCACAAACGCATGCGAAGTAGGCGGAAGAAATACCTTATACTATATTCCTCCTTTTAAAGGGCGACTGGAGATCAGGGGCCCCAATCGCCACATCGTGGTGGTGGAGAATCATCATCCATCACCTTTTAGTTCGGGCGCCACTTGTAGAGTCATTAGGTTATTTAGAAGCAAGAGAGATGAAAAATGAGGAATGCTTTCGCCGGGAATTGAACCACGGACCTCTCGGTTACGCGTCGAGCGTGCTGATCACTTCACCACGAAGGCATGCGAAGAAGAAGGGAGAAATACCTTATAAGATTAATGGCGAGAATAAGTCAACGCTTCAGAATACTATTCGCAAGAGAATCAAATTAGCAACATGGCCTTCAAGCAGGAAGAAAACGTTCTAATTTTACCCTCTAAAACCCTCTTTTAAATAGTCTTTTCTTTCAACCTCACTGGAAAATCCCGCGCGCAAGAAATTTAGTCTGGCAGGAAAATGGAAATGAGAGACATAGAGAAGTAAATTAATATGTGAGCTCTAACATAATGTGAACATGTAGCATAATGTGAGCTCTACAACGTTACGGCTTTTTCTTTGCATCACAATTTCAATATTCAAAATATATAAGACAGAGGGAAAAAATAAGAAAAATAATAGTAAATAAATAAAGTATTTAAGTACATATTTAACCCTGACGAAGCCATTAAAAAATAGCTGCTTACATACACAACGAACGCGCTAAAAAAAATTAAAACAGCTTTGATATGCATAGTGGACAAATGTATACAAAGGAGGGGGGTGTAAGCCAAAAAAGAAAAATGAAATAAAGAAAATTTCTCTCTGGGAGTTGATTTAACGAAAGAACTAAACGAATCAGCCTGTTTCTGAATTGACAACGACATAAATTTAGAAATTAAAACTTCAATTAATTATAAAACAATTTGTATCCTTATCAGTCTGTGAGGTGACTGGCGGCAGATAGGGCTTCTGACTCCATGGAATGATTAGTACATCTGTGAGGTTGCATAACACTTATTGCCTTTTTGAACTCAAAACGTATTTATTACAAATACGAGCTCTTTACGAATATTTAAAACTCATGGACAGTTAACATAAAGCAGTTATTGAAATGCATTATAGTCCTCGTGATGTGAAGAACCTGCTAACGATGATCTGTCTAGTCGAGAGTTTAAGAGCATTTTGGCGTGTTGTTCCGATGGAAAAAAATCTTCAAACTGAATAAGCCCCGCCTTAATTTTTCAGTTGTATTTTATATCCTCTGATTCCTTATATCTGGAATGATATCAGAGGAAAAACAAGATCATTGGTTCGTCAGCCTCCCTCCTTCGAAAACGAGAGGCTTTGACGACAGACACAGTGGAGAATGCTAAAATCTCTTGACACTAGTCGTGAAGTTATGTCTCTTGGACTGTCAACTGGAACGAATTATTGCGACTGCGATGTCAGACTATGTTGTGTGACACGTCATAAAAGCTTGAAAACAGCGACTTGTGGAGACTGCAAACACGATTTTCTCATCTCTGTGTTATCTGCCGCAAGTCCAACCCCTTCAGCCTGGATTAGGAAGACTAGACTGCCCAATTTTCCAAGAACCCTTCTCAAAAGATAATTGTAAAAAAATAACATCGAAGCTTTTCATCTGATTAAAATAAAAATATAGCGAGTAGACCGAGTTTAAATCTAAAAAACAATTTATCAAACAACACATATAACATTAAACACAGAAGACAAGCAGAATAAAAATCTAGTCTAAGAAGCAACTACGGTTTAAATATTTAAAGTAAATTAAATTATGAAAAATACAAATTGAATTTGAAAAAAACATGATAGATATAGAGCAAAAATTCATCTTTGCATCTTAAAAGTACTGGGTGTAGTTAACCCTAACAAGTACTTTGATGTAAAATCAAAATCAAATGTAAATAGTTAAAGCCCGTGTTAGGGTTAACTCAACACAATAAATTGCTTAATAAACAGTAAATTGTTTTGCTGTTAATTGAAATTTTCAGTTTCAATTTATGTCACAGTCAATTGAAAAACAGGCTGATGCATTTGCTTCTTTTGTTATACTAACTACCTGACAGAGGTGAATTTTCGTCATCTCTTTTGGGTTTACAAAGTCCTTGCACTTTTCTATACATTTGCTTACTATAAATCTTGATGCTGTTTTAATTTTTTACTATGTTTGTTGTGTACGAAAACAGTTATTTACTTTTTAATGGCTATTTTAAGATAATATGTTATGTATTTAAATGTTTTTATTTTTATATACACCACTAACTGTTTCAGTTTTTAGTGCACATCTGGATTTATGAACTCTTTTTTTTACATTTCATTACACATACATACATACAAGGAAGCACTACTTATCGAATATTCTATACGTCTATTTTTTCAGTATGATGTATATCAACAAACGTATGTATATTTCCTCCCATACAACAAAATCGTAAAGACATCAAGTTTCTTTACCTCAGACTGAAAATGTGGATTTTGATCCAAAAGCGTCTCAGGGAAACCAACACTTTTCAGCTCAAGTGGAGGAGTGACAGCTTTAAAATTATATTTGAAACTTAATTACTTGAAAACCACACAAGATTGGCTATCCGAGACAGAGGCTCATATTCGTAAGCACTTTAGACTCGCCTTGTTATAATATCGGCGGAATAAAAGCAAAACTCTTCACTCACCATCACTTCCATCAAAAAAAGAAAAGAGAAAAATAAATAAAAAAAAACTTCACGTTAAATTTCATTAAAGGTTCGCTTAAGGCTGATTTTGCTGCTAAATCAAACCATTTAATTAATGCGGTAAGAAGAGTGCACTGTAAAAAAATCTCCCCTACCCATACTCCACGCCGGTCTCGCCTCTAATCACTTCAAAGCCAATAATGGATTCATGCTCGACTGCGATGTTGGTTGATGAGAAGAGATTTACTTGCCACAGAATTTTGTCGATGATTTACTTTAAGAGGAAGAATGAAAGAATTTCTTGATCGATATAAAGCAAGAACTTGCACTTTCTACAAAATAATGTTAGGACAAAAAAAGGGGTGGAGGAAAAAGAAATTCGGTTTAATGGCACAGTAACCGATGTAGACTATCTATCACGAAAGCAGGAAGAAAAAAAAAAAGACTGATCTCCTATGTTTCCCGCAAGATCTAATAACCTTCTTCGTGTTTTACTTACAGACAATATGTTACATCTAGGATCGGTATATTCTGATCCTCTATCTCGATGCAATAAAATGAGAGTATGACGTTTTCTTCGAAGAATCACACTGACATTGGCAAAATAGTATCACCAATCAATCCAGACAAATATTGTGCCCGTGTTTGCCACAGAACGGAGTTAATATAACTTAATATAGAGGTAAAAAAACTGTTCGCGCGTGGCTTGTACGAATGCCGATAAATATTCCAATACTTTCACAGAAATTATACTCAGCTTTTGTGCTTTCAGAAGCAGACCATCGATGTGTTGATACTACGATAGGAAGAGCCACGTATTGATACTATAGTAGGAAAGCCATCTAATATACAAAGCACAACGCTTGCCAACTGATTTGGATATATTTTCAAAAAGATAATGTCGACAAGCTCCTATTGATCCTAAGCTCTTTCAAAGCCGAACTTTATATGAGCTTATTTCTGTAGATGTCAACTTTATTAAACTACCTTGTAATAATACACTGAAGATGAAATTGAACAGTAAGAAACAAATAGTTTATGAATATTATTAAAAGATAACTAATGCAGGTGCGACATTATTTTTGTAAAAGGTTTGGTTTTCGGTGGTCGATGTTATAAGAAGCAGACATCACATGAAAATTAATTATGGAACAGGAAATGGGGCTATTGAGTCCAATTTGATTCCATGATTTCAAAAGAAATGCGCAAAAAAAAAAAGACTCATCCATTCCAGTAACTGCAATCCATCTATTCAATGATATGTTATTGTTCAAAATAAGTACTTATTTAGCGCATTTTAAATAAATCATTTTATAGTTTGAAATACGCACTTCTTTTATTTTTTTAGTTGATCACATTAAGAGCATTTGCAGCGAGTAGCACACAATAGGTAGGCCTATGTTTTGATTTAATGGAAAAATTCTGACACACAAATGGCCTCGCGAAAAGAAAATTTTTGAGAACTATTCATTTAATAAACCATTCATTAATGATGCATATTATTTTCACTTTAATTGCAAATTATCATGAAAATGATTTCAAAATAACCCAACTCCAGATTACAAAACTAAGTATGCTTTTATTCAAAGGTCACGCCAACAGATCAGATACACTATATAAAAACTTATCACATACAATTGCTTAAGATCATTATTTATTACCTAACAGCTACTCCACATAAAATTACATTACTGCATTACAAAATCCACATTTTTTTGAAAAATATTGTGGAACTAAGCATGCTTTCTTGGAAGGGCTAATTTTCTAGGAACTACTGGAATTATAGTTTTTCTTTACTAACGATTGAAAACTCAGTATATTATCAAGACATTTTGACGGCAATAGCTTTTCACATGGTTAACTATTACATTAGTACTCAGTATGCATATTAACATGTATTGGAGATGAGTAATTGCTAGAAAAAAAAGGAAAAGTTCATGGCATGAAAAAAATCTGGGTAAGCTCCCCAGATATGCAATAAATTATACTAAACTATCCTTTACCAATAGTTATCAGAGGAATTTTCTGATCCAAAAATATGATATGGAGTTTTCTGTAATGGGAATAACAATACTTCAATCCGTGCAACATCTAAGCTATCAATTTTCAAGGATGTTCTTTATTCTGCCATATCACCCATATAATTAAATGAACTTTCAACAATAAGTCCATGGAAGCAAGTTAAAACAGGTTCAATTAGTTTTATAAAATATTGGGCATTTCTGCTTTCCATTTCCTTTCCTTATTCTCCATACTTCAGCCCAAATTCTTGCAATATTAGTTTTTCCTGCTTCGGTATAACACAAATAGGAAAAATAACTTTTTCTGTATTAAAAAAAAAATCTGATGTGTACACCACTTGACTTCCTTGTACGGAATATTAAATTACACGCATTTTGCATTTCATTTAAACTTATTGGATTGAATTAAATCTGCTTCATCGATAGCGCAAAAGCCACAATAGAATAAATGCACTCTCTAAAAGTTCAGTATATTTGTTTACCACAGCGACACTCTGGCGCTAGCTTCAAATAACAGCGCTATATCTCATTCATTTTATAACTGATCAGAATGCACAAAAATTATGTATAACATCTTGAGAATTACCTAATCGTTGCCATAAATCTAAAACAATGTGTAAAAGAAATGATATATAAATTTTAAAAAAAAAAAGTTTTTCACAGACGATTCAGTATTTCTCATTTAATTAATTCAGTTCTCACTTCGAGACAAGGTAAAACTGCGTAAAAACTCAAAATATCTATATTAAAAAATTACGAAATAAATCTTAAACACTTCCTCAAATAAATCCCAGAATGGATTAAGCGTAATTTAACTCGCGATAATAAAAAAAGGCGTTACCTTTGTTCTTGCGAAGCTTAGTTTCTCTAGATTGGCAACAAATCCAATATTCTCCTAAGTTTCAAATGTAAACAAATATGTCCACCATGAGAAAAATGCTTAGTCTTAGCCACACTTTAACAACTTTTAAACTGTTGATAATTCTACAAATCTTGTATGCAAATTTATTAAAGGCATAACAACCTTAACCGGAAAATAAGAACAAAATTCAATCATTTTTAAAGCAAAAAATGCACAATTTACCAACTTATAAGAATAAAAAAACTGAGCTCACTCAGCCAAGTAACAGAGTGGATATATATATACTTTTGGTGCGGCTGATTGGAACCAAAACAGGAGGTGCACATCTACATGTTATAGCAGTCCTATATACAAAATTTCAACGTTCTGAGGTTACTCGTTTTTGAGTTATGAGAGATAAAAACATACATGCATACATACGTACGCACGCACGCACAGACGCCACGAAAAAATCTCTTCAGAATCCATTTTAAATCAGTTTTATAATTTTTTTCAGGAAAACGAGTCCTTCAATCTGTTCTTACGTAAGAATGCCACTGAAAAACATCGTTAAATTGCATTCGATAGCGCTTTACTTCGTACAAGGTAGTAAAAAAACTTAAGTTTGCTTAAAAGTTTCACCTATTACTGAACTAAGCGTATAGACTAAAAATTTTAAATTTATGGAATCTCTGAATGATACGCTAAAATAAAACGTGAAAATTCTTATTTTGTAGATTTACTACATTACACATTCTATATTTCACATATCCGGAAATTTCGCATTTCAGAAATAAAAAAATCCGGAATTCCGGTTAAAATCACCCTTGTAAATACAATTATCAAAAATAAGTTTCAGCAGAAATAAAATACAATACTAAAAAAACACCGATTCAATTTCTGCACCGTATTTAATACAGTCATTCAGGAAAAAGCCATTTCACGAAAGAACAGCTATTAGGAAAATCTCGATTTCAATAAGAATATTTCCGGAGGACTCTACGCTTTTCCAAACAGCAATCAGTTTTGTGCAGCTAATAAACCTTTCGACCTAATATCAGCACAGATGTTTAAACTTCCAGAATGAAATTAAATACAAATAATTCCTTAAGAATATTTCGTCCCAGCCATTACTAGTGATGCTAACATATTTCTTTACGATTCAGCGATTTACAAAACTAACATTTACCATACATGTGACTTTTCATCACCAGTAATGACACTATAAACTAATGCGTATATAATATCAGATTCAGGAAGGGAACGTAGCTATGTCCTGTTAAAAAGATATCGCACCTTTATACCGGTCAGCCTGCATCTACATGCAGATCCATCCATAATGGTGCCGGGTAATAGATGTTCTAGCACTTTATGGTAGGGTACAATTGGAGCCAACCTGCCCACACAGCCACAGCAATTTTTGGTTAGTAGCAGACTTCTGATGAGTGTTGGTCCAAAATATGCAATTATTTGAATGGCCATGCGATCATAGGAGATGCTCGAAAATGAAATAGTCCCAGCTTTTGATGCATTATGCTTTTAAATACTTTTTTATTGAAATTATATTCAACATAAATTCTGAAAGCACTGCAATATCTGCTTTCTAACTGCTAAACAATATTCAGGATAGACCCACGTGTGAAGAGAATACGCAGAATTTATCGTGACCATCGAAATTTGAGACTAAGATTGGTTGTTGACTTAATTACGGTACAGTACGCAACAACCATCTATTAAAGTGGTACGCCCGTGAAGGACTTTTTAAGATAAATTGGCTCATTTAAGATAGTGAAAAATCACGAAAATATCAGGATACGAGCTCGAATCGAACTACCAATGTTCAGCGTTCTTACTCATTCAGACGCTTAGAGCACTTAACGAAAGCAAAGACATTCACAAAAAATTTGGCTTTACGAAATATGAATGCAATAGGCCATATACTACACTTATTTATAACTTTAATAATATACTTTCTTATAATTCCTCTGGAACAATAATTGTTTTGAAAAAACCATTCTGACACTAAAAAGCAATTTCATTTACGAAAGCATTTGTTGAGTCTTAAAGAATGCAAGATCAATCTACAATCAAACGTTTAGAAAATGATTCTCGTACTTCCCACTTACCTAATTAAAGGAAGGAAACGGGCTAACTTTTCCAACTAACATAACAGAATAACTACCGGAAACCTCTGCGAAATAAAGGCAACACAGGCGATAACGTTCTCGAAAATTCGCATTAAAGTTTTATCCGAAGCGTAAATATTAAACGGGAGGTTATACATTTCCTCTGAGAAAAGATTTCTGAAGAAATGGCACTAAAAGCAATTAGTTTCACAAAGTTGCGTTTATGTTCTCCTTTCTATAAACATTAAACAACTAAACAGATTGAAGGGAATAACCAACTACAGCTTTAATCTGATTGTGAAATTGCTACGCATCGTTCAGAAGTTTAAATAACACTCTGAAGTACGATTAAGAAGTGGGTTGTTTCCCAAAATATTAACTACATTAGATGGTGAGGGTCCAATATGCTGTAAATTAAAATACGAAAATCTACTCTTGTATTAGATGGGGGGAAAATATATAAAATTAAAGCATAGACCGTAGAAACCTATTAAGAAAAATTTCGAGACCCAGAGGGTGAAGAATTTCTTAACCTATAAGATGAATTAAGCTCCTTTACAAAATAATGGGATTCACTGAATTAAACTTTTTCACAGCAGTAAAGGCTAGCATTAGGTGCCTATTGGGAGGGATACCTTGACGGACAACATCCTCATGGGAACTAGCACTATGGAAACACTCCTGCAATTAACCTATTCGCTAGAATTCCAACTTGATTTGAACGACCGCTTTCTTCCGCTATCTATAATTTGCTTTATTTTTATTTTTAATTTTTTTATAAGGTTAAACTTTTAGTTTTATTAGTATGCAGTAACTGATATTATATAGCAAATCAGCGATATGTTTGAGTGATTTATTTTATTTTTAATTTTTATAGTTTATAGAATAATAATTCTTTGAAGCGCTTAGCTGTGAAGTGAAATTTTAAACAGTTTTTTTTGGGGGGGAGAGAAAAAAAAGAAAAGAAGAAGAAATAATGGGCATTACGTTTCCTTTTCTAAACTCTTTTCCAGTTTTTACCGACTTCCCCCCCCCCATCTTCTTCTCTCCCGAGTATTAAATTAACTCTGCGTTTTGTTTAGGGTCACTGTATAGGTATCCGTCTTGTCTTGAGCTCTCTGTTATGATGGCAGAGAGATCTTTGACAAACGATGCTCCGATCCATCACGCAACTTGTCATCCTTTTGTGTTCGTGTTCAGTGTTTCGTTTTCGGGAAAACGTCATCCACCATTAGTCTGAACGTTGTCCAGCGAATTGGGAGGAATTATTATGTTGAAGGATCGTTTTGGCGATCTTTGCGGTCGTTGGGAAATTATTCCGCCATGTTGGTGCTGAGGTATTAGTTGGATTCTGCTCACTATTTATAAAGATAATTAAACGTCCACTATTTACGTGTTTTCCCTCGCTTAAATACTGGAAATACATCTTAGATTTTAGTGGAATCAAACAACAGTATACAGACTGCCAGTATCATTTAAAAGCTTTTTCTACAATTGATTTTTTTGCTATTCGCTGCCAAGAAAATTATATATATTATATATTATTATATTTATTTATATTTAAAACCACGAAATAGCTTTTGACGTTAAAAATATCTTCATCGTACTTTTTTCGAAATTTTTTTACCTTGACCTTGCGTTATCAGCTTCACTAAAACTACTCTCAAAGTTAGACTTTAAAGGTGCAAGGAAAGTTATCTTTTCTGAGGTTTTTATTTAATGAAAGAAAGTAAACAGCTGTTCAAAGCTCAACAATAAAATAATGCATTTATTGAATATTACTATTTGTAAGTCACAAGTTCAAAATTGCGAAAACTTATTCACCGCTAACTGTTGGCGTTAATTTAAAGTCTCTCCTCAGTTAAATCTACGATTTTTCATAGACATGAACAACAAAGCTAACAAAACGGCAGAGCTAAATTATCATTGCGCTTTCTCAGCGTGCGTGGTGAAGGGAGATGAGACCACTGAACACTGTTCTTTCGACCCAGGTTCAATTCCTACGAACTTGTCTGCAAGGATGTCTCCGTGATTATCCCTATGTGCAATACGAATACAAGAATGTCTTTCTTAGGTTCACAAAGGCATCCCTCTCTTCAGGCTGATAACCTCGAGTAATTCGTTTGAATCAACTACCCTAACAACACGGGAGATGAGAAGTAAATCTAAAATATCTAGTCATAAATATGCACAGCACAATAGGAAACTGATTCGCTCCTTCTCCACTATTCATTCAAACTACTTAATGCCCCTCTATAAATATTCTGTCTTGAAATCTGTGTCTTCTAGACAATTTGAAATGAATGAAGCAGTGGGAATGATTAGAGAGAATTAAATAAAACAAAACGGGTTAGAAAATTCACACGCCGATAAGCTTTACCACTCCGAAACTTAGAATCACATCTTCCACACGGTCTGACAAAAGTTAAGTTTTCAAAGTGTTGAAAAGTGAAGCGATATAAGACCTCCAATCTATCTATCACGTTAACAGCTTCACAAACTGCGTTATTCGAAATTAATAAACGCATTTCTTAACAGTTTTAACCTTTATATTTTATAATACATCTAAATGACGTAGTTTAAAATGCGTTTAATTTATGATATAACGAACAGATAATTTTTATGAACATATGAAACATTATTAATTCATTGAAAATGTTTTAATGCCATACGAAATGCTTCTAAATGGGAGTCTATGTAAAATCAAGATCCATCAAAATTCCTAAGGAATTATTATCTATTGTATTAGAAGTGAAAATTTAGATAACCTTCTTTGCACTGTTTGAGTTTCACAGAGATTTAGCAATGTTTGAAATACTGAGGCTTTTTAAGCAAAACTATAAAATATACAGACTTTAAAATTTATTTTGTTCGCGATTCCGTTCCGCTAGTTCATATAGTTAATTTTGTCCAGGTTAATTAACTAAGTCAACAGTAAGAACAGGGCTCAAGTAATGATAATGGCTAATTTCTTACTAACCTGAAATCATTATTATACATTTATTTATATGAACTTCAATTTATTTCTGCAGAAAATGGTTATGTAAAGGGAACATGAATACCTTTGTTAAAATAATTAGCAGTTCTTATAGAAAAAGCCCACCTAATTACATTAGTGATGCAGAAGTAATTAAGCCTCGTCAATGAGTTAGGAGACTAATCATTTAAAACTTTTTTTCTAATCGGACGCTGTTGCAATCCGGATTAATTTAATATATAAACTCTAGTTCTGATTAGAAATGCTATGTGAAACTAATTATTATGGTACTTGATAATTTTTATTCACTTGCGTTGAACATATAAGTAAAAAATGTTTATTTTCTCCCCCCCCCCGATAATGTATGAATAATTCCGATTCTTTAATAAATGAATTTATAATCGCATTTTAATGAACGCATAATTGCATTTTAATGAACTAATATCTGCTAGTTTCATTTAATCCTTCAAGAAGTCGTTCCTCCCGTTAAGTAAATAGCCCGCCCGTGGTTTTTTTTTTTTTTTTTTTTTTTTTGAGGGGATGTAAACAACAAACAAGTATATATACATATATATAAACATATTTGCAATAAGTATGCTAGTGTAAAATTTATTTTGGATGTCGAACGACAGTGTACACAAAAAACATTCTTAGAAATTTTGCAATTGACCTATTTATTATTATAGTACCGGAAACCTACTTCATTACATTTAAGGTAGGAAAGAACACTGATTGCAAAATGCTTTTTAAATGACACCTTTTAATACCCTGATGAGCAATGAAAATTTATAATACCGAAGATAAATGAAAGTTTTATGTCTTGTCTTTTACAAACAAATTTTCTTTTTTAATTTGCAACAGATAAAAATCGCTAACCGGGGGAGCGGGGGGAATTAACATCTCGCACAGGTGTTAAAAAGAGAATCACCTTGTAACATTCATTTTCTTTTTAAACAATACTTTTACATTTATACATTTAAACTCTCCAATTTTTACAACTTCTGCAGCCTGATCTAGAAATGTTAATTAGACTTCCTTAAACAGCAAGCAAAAGCACAGATTAGGATGAGAAAGTTCTGTAATGCGACCAACAACCCTGGTCTTGCGATCAACTCGTTTGGTTAATTGCGCAGGTTTCGGTGACTTATCTTTTGGCTTCTGCCATTACTTTTGCTTAGAAATTAGTCTGTAGCATAGAAAAACTATTGTTTAGTTTAAACAAAATTAAGTTTAACCTTACAACATCACCAGGCAGCACGAATAGACCAACGCAAATGCGAATATACGTTCAGAAGTCACCCTACAATAAGACGATTCATCGGTATTCTCGTCACGTTCGCTAAAATAAGAACGACCGTTCTATTCTCCGTGCGACATGAATCATCGGTGACTGAATAAGACGGACAAAGCCCCTATTCTCTCCCCTGTCTCAAACACAAATCGAGGGAGGCAGCTCGAATGAGTTCTCGGATGAGAGATCGATCGCCGTAGATGGCAAAAAAGAAATGCTCGTTCGCAGGGAGGGAGGGAAGTGTGACATGATAAAACCCACGATGACAGACAGATTGAAATAGAGATGGAATTTGGTTCAACACTTTTTCCTATTTCGCTCGGAATCATCTAAAGTACTGGTGCGGAAACTAACGGCATAGGCGCAGAAGGCTGCAGAATATATATATAAGCTTATAACTTAATATCTCCCGAAAGCTCCCTCTACACTCCTCCAAAAAATTCTTAAAAAACGTCTGTAAAGTCAGACTGATCAAAGAAGACAGGCGCTGAACTTTCGCCCTTCAACCACAAAATGGAAAGGCGCACTTCTCCAGAAGACATGAAGTTAGAGATAAAATAAAACTCAAAAGTAAAATTATAATATAACTGATTGATATTATGTACAACATATAGTTTATAATGCATAAAAAATTAATCTTATAAATATTTCTAAATTTATAATTAGTAAAATATTTTTCTAATAACCATGCACTAATAATCATACATTAAGTACAGTGGGGGCCGCATAACGAACGTGCCTTTATAATAATCGCGCGCAAGACCTAAAAAGTGGTCGCCATACGAATTTTACCGCAATTTACGCGGAGCAAAATTTGCTTTGCTTTCTCTTAATACCTTCCCCCTAAAAAAACACCTTGAATGAGAACAAAGATAACATGAACTGGTAAATAAATACTTTCTCAAAATTATTTTATCACTGAAAAGTTCTCCTTGATGAGGAAGCCTAAATGCAAATTTGTACTGGCGGAATGGAGAAAAACGCAAAGGTTAATGAAAATTACTAGCTTCTAAGAAAGAAGAAATTAGACTTTTTCACTTCTCTTAAAGCGAAAATTTATTTAATTAGAAGTGGGAATAGCTCCAGGTTACATTCAAGTAGAAGCATCCCTATAAACTGATAAGACTGGAGTAGTTAATACGTTCAATGACAATGCTATGAGCTATTTCCAACTTGAAGAAAAGGAAGACAGATTTCGATAGCTTCTAAATAACTTTAGGGAATTTCTTGAAATCCGGACCTTTCATAAAATCATAAGCAGATACGTAAGATGAAAGAGGGCAGACCAGTCTTCATTCTCCAATAGAACAAAAACTCTGACTAAACTGAACTAAACTACTAGTAATTTTTTTACATACCTAGTATCCATTAATATATTCTTATTACTAATGAATGAATCAATAAATTTCCGGAATTTCAAACAGAAGTGTAATTTTAATATTCTACGAAAAGCCCCCCCCGTACGTTTCGTAGTTTTAACCGGGCTTAGGAACCGATTAAAAATATTCTAATCGTAACATACGGGAAACTGTGTCCCGCATAACAAACGCCATCGTGAAACGTTATGCAAGGCATCCTTGAACCCTGGTAGCGAATCGTCTGATTTTTAGGATTATCTAATTTGAATTAACAAGTGTATATTTTGCAATGCAGCGCATTTAAGGGAATTCCAACTGCAGCAAGCTTCTAGTACAGCTGACAAAGAACGACGTGTGGAGTTTTCTGAAATAATCCTTCAGAATGTGTCACAAGATGACCATTTTTAACAAACTTCGTGTTTAGTGACGATGCTACTTTTCATCAGGCAAGGTCCACCGCCACAATGTTTAGATTATGGAGTAAGCAGCAGCCATAACAAATATATACAGTATGAGAAACACTCGCCAAAAGGTACTCTTTCGGGACTTCTGTCCACCGATTTTTTTCTCCCTCATGATCTCATCTCCCCCCTCCATTTCAGAAGCCACACTCACGGGAATTACATACCTCGATATGCTCGGGAACTGGCTTTTCCCACATTAGAAACCGATTCGGATGACTTCATTTTTCTACAAGCACGGGCGCCACCACAATAGAGTTCAGACGTTCATGAATTTTAAAGCAGTCGCATTCCTCAACAATAGATCGGCCGTTAGGGACCTGTCGATTCAGTTGAACATCACTGGCCTCCACGATTGCCGGATCTCTTAATGTGCGCTTTTTTCTTATGGGAGTTTATAAAAGACTCCGTTTATGTCCTTTCACTCCCAGCTACATTACCCAAAGTGAAGATAAAGAAAACAAACAGCCGAAGAAGCAATGGATGCAGATATGCTCGCAAAAGTTTAGGACAAATATGACCACCGAATAGGCATAAGCGGTGCATGCAAAGATGAACATACAGAGCACCTTTAATTTGGTTTGTAAAAAAAAAAAAACTTTACAATTAGTTATGTAATATAAAGTTAATCTTAAGTTTCTGCGTTCAGTATTTTCATAATATACGGATTTCAAATCGAGTGATTTTTTCTAAACTCTCT
>KK121392.1:143012-163609 GCA_000611955.2 Stegodyphus mimosarum | reverse complement strand
CACTCTTTCTAAATGTTCTAACAGCCTCTGCGTTGAAGAAAACAATTTTCTCTAGAATACGAACAGAGACGGAAACTAAAAGTTGAGCAGATAATTGCCGTTTAAGAGGTTATCCATCATGACCATCTCTAGCGGCTGCTCATCTAAATTTTAAAAGCCATTTGGATAGCCAACTTATTCGAATTCCCTAAATCGATGACTTATCTAACGACTACCGATTACAATACTTGTATTCGCAGAAAAGAATCTGATTTTGTTCCTCTTTGAGTATTTTTCTATACAAATTATTACATACTGATGTAAAAAGCATCGCAGGATTTCCACCCCCCAAGGATCTTCTATCCTTTAACAAAAATAAAGAGAATAAAATGCGATGCCTAAAAGGTTTCTTTCAATTAAAAGTAGAAATAACAATTCTTTTAATTTCGGGTAATCAATCACGGCAGTTTTTAGCTGTAATGCTTATGGCATTAAAATTTAATATATTTTTAAAGCTTTCTAGATTCACTCATGAGCAAAATTAAGAGAATCTGTGCATTATGTCGAATTTCTGAAAAACTAAAGGATAGATTTTAATTAAACTTAGTAAGAATACACAATTATAAGAAAGAAAGAGATGTACCATTAAAAAGTCATTTTTATGTACGCATGATTATTCGTTCATACTGCAAGGATATCCAAAATGGACATAGTGAAATGGAACTGAAAATAAGTTTAATATGGGGTCTGGTCCCCTTTCACAGGCAAACAGGTCGCGCAGCGTGACGGTACACTGGACAGGACGCATTTAGAGAGTCCCTGGGACAGTCAATCCCACTCCTGAAGCAAAGCAATTTTCAACCCCTGTATGGTTCTAGGAGGAGGACGGCGAGAAGAAACTGGCCTCCCAGAAGCGTCCTAGATATGGTCTATGGCAAGGGCCCCCAACCTTTTTGTCCCTAAGAGCACATTCTAGAATATCTGTTGGACGGCGGGCACTATTTACGTTTGCAAGGTGAATTTATAGTTGGATAGAGTTAATAATACATGCACATAAAAAAAAAGAGAGAGAGATCGGTCGCACTTCGCTTTGTGCTGGTATCTGTACTGGACGCAATTTCTATTTCATTAAAAATGATAAAACTTTCACATAGAATTTTATTGAAAACTAAAACATTTTTATTGTCATCGCACAGTGGCGGGTGCACGTTAAACGATCGGCGGCTACCAGGTGCCCGCGGGCATAGGGTTGGGAACTTCTGCTTTGTAGGATTAAGTCAGGAGATCTGGCTAGCAAATCCACGCGACAAATATCCTCACTTTCCAGGTAATAGTCGACCCAGCTGAGGCTATGTGAAAAAGCATTGTCGTCCATTAACAATAACCCAGGTCCTTCTGTGCCCCTGAGAAGTCGAATATAAGACTCTAAGATCCCTTCTCCGTACCTCATAGCAGTCAGGAAGTTTTTATCAAATACAATCAGAGGTGTGCGGCCGTCCAACATAATGTCTACCCAAACTATACCCAAACTATTACACCTCCACCACTGTAATGATCCTCTTCCCAGATGAAGGAGGGATAGTATCGTGTTCCAGCAACATCCCCTACATACAGTTCAGGGGGAGTGCTGGTTCCACGCTCTCTCCAGATAACAGATACGCCGAAAATGAGCGTCCAGGTTAAATCTCGGCTCCCTTGTAAATAGCACAGTGTTCCACTGAAGACTCGCTCAAGGCGCGTGTTGCAAGCTAAACCATGCTAAACGCGCTCTCTTATGTAGTGCAGTGGGCAAGACGCAAACAGCAACTCTTCTGGCAAACAGCCTTACATCATGGAACCTTCGGGCAACAGTAGACCACGAGACTTGGGTTGTAGTGGTAGCATATAGCTCATGTTAGCGCTGTGAAGCTATAGCAGTCCTGTGTCATCGCACAGAAAGTGCCAAATAACGACCCTCGTTCGTCGTTGTGAATCTTGGTCGAGTATGTCCAGGTCTTTTCGATATCTAACCAGTGACCTGAAACCGTTTCCACAAATCGCAAATTGCCTCCAATCTACCGATAATTATTCATTTCATTCCATCATCTATACATTCGTGGTTATTCATTTTACCTAATACCTTATAATATTTGCATAACTCTTGCGAGAAACACGGTGAATATCGTGAAGGACTTCGAGGACACAAATTGCCAGAAACCCCTCGCGTGCTGATGTCATCTCCACGATCACAGTTCCGCAGACACCCACGAGTAAGCTTATGTATTCGACTCTGATATTCGCATAATTCTTCGGCAACAATCAGTACCTTTGGTTCAATACGTTTCCTTAAAATACACATAATCTGCAAATTAATTTTTCCTACTAGAGCATTTGTTGAAGAACAAATAAAAAAGATCTGTTTCTGTTAAACACTAGAGTTAAATTTTTAAATGTATCTATTGTTCATTTCTTGCAGGGAAAGAAATTACATTATTATATGATGCAATATTTCCATTACAACTAATAAAATTCGCTGTTGAAACACTTTGCTTCGAAAATATTGATTTACACATCGCTGATGTTATACTGATATTCATGCATAACAAACTAACAAACTAAACCACAGTTTAAGAAAGCAATTAAACAATCCTATTACATCCTACAAGATAAAGATAAACTACTTATTTTGATGTTAGGAAGTATCATTTTCATTCTGATCTCAAATATCAAAAAGATGACGATTACGTAGTTTCTAATAATCCAGCAAAATAATAATTACAAGTACATCGTAAAATTAATTGAGCGGTAAAATTAATAACGAAATTGACTAATAGAAATAGCATGTGATTCTCATTGCAAAAGTTCTCCAAACTCAAATCCCTTCCACATTCACAGTTACATTAATAAAAAATTAAAAAGAAAATAGAAAAAGACAGAGGGAAAAAAGAATTAAATAAATAAAAGAATAAACACTGCTTCCTAAATGAGACCGAAGCCGAATTGGAAAAGAATAAACTTTGCTTCTTAAATAAGATCGAAGCCGAATCTCGACTCTGATCCAAAAGAAAAAAAGTATTTATTTATACGTGTAAGTTTAAGATTGTTATGAATATTTTCATAGTGAAAAGCGAAATACATACATTAAATTGTTAACAAATCGCAAATTGTTTTTAATTACTTTTCACATTTACATCATTTTACGTGCCATCTTCAGAACGCAGTTTATTTTCACATACCTTTCGTCATGGCAACTGGTAGACCATTTTTAACTGGCAGTTTTAACACATTAAAAACTGAAAATGCCGGTAAAGTTATAATCCCTACTGGAAGCCACTGTTACGACTTCATCCAGAATTATGCCAATTTAGATTCATACACTCCAAGATACAGTAGGCAGGGTTTAGATCTTCTACTATTAACCTTAAAAAAAGCACTTATAATGATTGTTCATGCATGCACCTCCTCTGAGAAAATACAACTGCAACTAAAACTATTATCAAATCCAAAAGCTATCCGCAAATGCGCGTCAAAAAACATTTCTAGGAAACTTCGCTTTCGGGATATCTGATTGATTTACACGAAAACCCACGCTCGCCAGAACTATAAGCGAAATATTTCCGCCTCAGTTTCAAAATGACCCGGTTATATAGCCGAAACATCGGTTACAGCAAGAATGTTTCGGCGAGAAACCCTCCAGTAGTAGGGCGGGGGGAACCTGGTTTCTCCGAAAATTTTCTTATAGCGTCGCTAGATGTCATAACCCATGATAAAGAAATACCTTACAAAGGAATGGAGCGCATCCTTCAAACTCTGATGAAAAATCGACCCGCTAACTACCATACCAGTTGGAAGATTGTATGAATAGCTCTAACTTGGAATCACATCTTATCCTGCATAGTTTTATGGGATATACGAGGATTTTAGGCATCCGCCACAATCACACCCTTTGCCACCAATTCTGTACGATGCGGCACCAAAATACCGTTCGAAGCAAATAGTTCGGATGATCAGCATCTTCAGAAATATTTAGGCAAGGTCAATAAAGACAGCAAAACAGTAAAGACACAACTGAATTCGTTCCCAGGACCTGAGGGAATGGCAAGCCCCGCAAATCGATAACGAGAACGGGAAGCAAGATGCGAAGAAAAATGCTTGATAAACTGATAGCCAGATACAAATTAGCTGGCGGCATCAGAAGGAAGTCCGCTAACAATACGTCGCTGCATTTTTATAAGGCAAGCACATGGCCAATGCATTTTTTAAAAAAGTAGAAGATACTTTAAAGACAGGTCCAACATACCAAACTTACTTTATAGTTCAAAAAATTCTAAGCATAAGTATATTTTAGCTAACACGTTATTTAAACTAGTAACTTTCATTTCTTCCCATTTCTTCCATCGGCTTTCCACAAAATGCAGATCGGGTGGCGTTTAAATAGCGAGCGAAACTGTAGTTTAGACGCAGGGTTGTGGCAATTCGCCAGCAAATTGCGTATTTCCTAAGTCTTCTTACCTTACACCGATTACGGTTTGAAGAGTTTTTTTTCCTCGGGGGGGGGGGGCGTAATGGTATAGGACTACAACACATAGTAGATGAAGCCGAGCTGATAAGGCACTTAAGCTATTCCCTGTATTAAACATACATAAAAAATATATGCGATATATCTTACTCGCGAGCAGCAGTGATAAAATTTGTTAATTTTTAGCTGTGCTGCAAGACATAGCTTTTACCTAATCTTTTAAATCAGTTTTACCTCTTCTGTCTCCACATTAACATACACATATACAGATTAAAAGTAATAAGATACAAAAAAATGTTAAAATTAAGGCAGGCAAGGTGCTATAGAATTCTAGTTAAGTAAGGAGATGAAAATAAGTCACACGCACAACAGGATTAAATAGGAGTAGCTTAGTAGCTTAATTAGTTTTATCCTTAAACTAGCAAGTTGACTTGGACAAGATGCTTCGAGAAGCGAATACAAAACGAAAAGACGAAGCAATCCTACCGAAACCAATGCATTTTACAGGATTACGGGAAAATGACTATTATCTGGAATGCAACAAAAATAACAAAATATATATTTCAAATTAAAAAAAACCCTCTCTTTTTGCTGTTTTTTCTCCCTTTCTTAGAATTTCACTCTTAAAGTATCCTAAACACCGTGAATTCTATTTCCAGTTTCATTTTATGACACTTGACAAAGGCAACAGGAAAGTGGAAAAGGGCCAGGCTGAATAAAGGGAAGCCCTTTTCAAAACTTATCTTGATTATTCTTTTTTATTTTATATCTTTGTTTCTTCAGCGATATAGATCTCATTTTCTATTGGATTCAACCTGCAATAACAATCTGGAGGGGGAAGGTAGAAAACTTTAATTGAACAACATTCTTACAATTATAAGAACAGGTGCTCTCCATCAAAATGATGCCAAATCATATTTCGGAAGTTTAAAGAATTCATGCAATTAGCATTAGCCATAAACAATTATAATGTGCTTACTAGTTCTAAAACTGTTTAAGAATTATTTCATACTACTAGTCTGAAAATGACTGCTTTTACCTCAAATATGATAACTTATTATACTGCTTATCATAACTGATTTAAACGAAGCAGTTTCCAAAAAAAAACATCAAATAAAGAACTCACCCTTTAAAACATTATGTTACAAAATTGTCACTGTCTTGAAATAGACAATTTACTGTAAACCAACATTGCAAATGCGTTCTTACCTAAAAAGAAGAGAAAAAAAAAGTGTAAATTCTTCCAGGTTGCAAACAAATGAAGTACAATAACATTATATTGTTTAATCAATTACATTAAAATTATAGAAATACACAACATATACAGTAACTATTATTTATAATACAGAAATTAGCTGCTCTGAACGTAATTTCAATCAAATGGATGACTATCTGAATTTTCCGCTAAAATATTATTTTTGACTCAGGAAAGGTTTTAAGGAGAAATTTTATGATTTTGACTGAACAATGCAGTTTTATTCTAGCAAAGCACCTCTACCTAATGATGCTCAGCAGGCAGTAATTCAATCAATCTTATCATTACGTTCCACATCCATCTTTCCCGACAATGAGTTTGAAAAAACACGCTAGTCGTGAACTTCCGCCTTTTGCAAATTACAGCTTATTTAAAAAGTTTAAACTACCACGAAATGCGTTTACTGCTTTAAAATGTTCAGTTTGTTCCCCAATTGCACACTGACTTAATTGAAATGCAAGTTAAAAGTCACATACTTGGTCAAATGGCAGCAGTCTGAAAAACGCTCGTACGATAAATTAAAGATATCAATTCTTCGAGTAATGGCAACAAAAATCACGAAGATGATGATGCATTACAATTAAGCCAAGCACTAACTCCCAAAATAATAATGAAACAAGATTTTGAAAAATCTTACGCAGAAACACTAAATTCAAATTCGAGTAATTCGTACCTTCTAAAATTCCTCCACACTAGGCGTTAAATAGAAAACCTTTTCGGGTCGAAAATATTAGCTATATAGATATTCATATCATGAAGAGTCTCGCGAGCAGCGGTAACGAGATAGCAGATTCGAGCCTCGCTTTGGCTTATTATTAAACAATAATATAATTAACCCTTTCCCCTCTTCTAAATTATTATTATTATCACTTCATGTGCATCGTCATTAAAATTAATTTATTCCATCATTACCAGTACTTTTTAATTCTTTTATATAAATGTAATTATTTTTCACTACATTATTTTCTGAAAAGAGTCTAATGCTTCTTCCTCCAACCAACTGCTAGTCTTAAAAACTTGTATTATTCTACCATTCACATTCGCCTCTTCTTCCACCAATCACCTTGCCGCTTCATCTGATGTTTGCTTCTCTGATACTGACTCATCTTAGAACTTGCTATTTTCTACATTACACTTGCATACAGTTTTGCCCAGGCGCCCGAAACTGAACCCCATGTTCAATAAGATAGGTAACACAATGCAACGGTTCGAAAATTTTAGAATGACTCCACTATCCTAAGTCAAAATCTTCCCCATCTCTCAACAAGACATAGTTTGCCCTTATGTATTTGCAAAGTTTGATATACGCTGTATCAATTAATCTGAGCTTCGTTTAAACAACTTCAAAAATTTATCTGTGGCACTAAATAATTATTCCTTGACACGAAGATCAATAATCCATTCCTTGGCGCTCATGCCCCAGTTGAGTTTAACATTTAAGCTACTAAAAGATGAGTTAATGCAAACTACTCCAGTACCTGCAATAGTGTTTCCATAACACCTCAACTGTTGTCAGGATTTAAAGGTCTTAAGACCCAAACCTCTAATCCGGTGAATGAGGAATTCTTTTTTCCCTCCCACATGCGCCAATACTATTACGATATCGTTAAAATATCCGTAATAGATTAAAAATAAATTTTCAAAAAATGTTGAAATAAAACACTTTTATTTCCCTCTGGCATTTTTAAATTTTGGCGACTTTTAAATATTTTGATTCTGAAATTTTAACAAAGGAATAAATGTTATAAAACACAGTTTCCGAATTACATTTTATCAAAGCAAGAAAACTAGAGTAATCAATTAAGAATTGATTTCGTTTGCCTAATTTTACATTTTTTATGTTAAGTTTTGGGAAGAAAACATGTTAAGAATATTCAAATAAAAGCCGGTTTTCTTCACAAAATTCTTTTTATGCATTTTCCTGAAATATTTCTTGAAAAATTTCCGCAAGTTTTTAAACCATTCGAAATTTTCTTACCTTTTTTCAGTATTCTGCCTGCAGCCAACAGTGATAAACGTCGACTGCCGGCATTAGATTATTAATTACGAATCCATCTGCACAGCTTTTATTTTTCTCGTCACTACAACGGAATTTAACACATCCACAAAATTCGCTTCTCTCTCCCCCACCTCCTCCTGATATTATTTTGTGAAACATGAAATTTGTGTTTATAAACCTCCATTCGTTTTTGGATAACACGAACTAACTATGATGTCAGGTTCGCAACGATTATTTCAAAATGGGCAGCTTTTCGACGGTCACAACTACCATTAAAAAGAAAAAAGTTACGAGAATTAACATCTCTTAACAGAAATATTTCTTAAATACGAACAGGAAGCCAGCGCATGATAACAAACACATAAAGTACATTTAAATAAAAGCAGACATAAATAATAATCTTTGCTTTCTAAAAAATAGCCTACAGGAAGAACTAAGATAAGACTAAAATTTTAAACGGGAAAAGTATTCCAACTTTTTAATCTCAGAACTGGAAAAGAAATCTTCCAGAAAACAAGCAGACTAAAAACAATCCAACAATAGGAAATTGAAAAGCCCGTCAGGCACGTTCAGTTAGTTTGACAAAGCCAAACTACAAATGCCCTACGATACGTGACTGACGTTCCGTACACTTTCAGATGGTCGGTGCAGAGAAAAATGGTTTGATCGTTTTGCTCCATCGAATGATACCATCCCTCTTAACTTCCTCCCCCCCCCACAAAAATCAGAATGTCAGGGAGCTGAAAATCATGGAATTCCAAGATAATTGTAAATTCACGATTTCAAGCAGAAGATGTGTGGGAATTTCTAAAAGGAATTTACTAAAGTGTAAAATACTTAATTAATATGAAAAGAAACAGTTTATTATTATTTTTATTATTACAATTTTTGTACAATTGCGAATAACTGTGGCATATTTTGCTTTTTTTAATTAAGTAAACATCTCAATTTTTTCCGGAATAATTTCCGTATACGCCTGCTTTTGGTAAAAAAATTAAGCGAACCTTTGTGTGCGTTCGTGTTTAAGAACATTGGTCCTTCTACTGAATCGAAAATTCGAGATGACAAGAAGCACACATTCTATCGAATGAGACCATTCCTCTTAACCACCCCCCCAAAAGAAAAACCAGAATGTCAGGGAACTGCAAGTCATGGAATTTCAAGACAATTGTAAATTCACCATTTCAAGCAAAAAATATGTGGGAATTTCTAAAAGGAATTTACTAAAGTGTAAAATACTTAACTAACATGAAAAGAAACAGTTTATTACTATTTTTATTATTAGCAGTAGTATTTTTAAATTTCTTCCCCATAATAGACGCAGAATCCGTCTTTCAAAAGAATCTAAAATTTCGTATTTTAAGCATGTTAATTCTGGGACATTAAAAAAATCGTTTGACTGGAAGACGGGAGAAGATAAGAAAAAACTTCAAACGGTTTTTCCACAATTGCGAATAAGTGTGGCATATTTTGCTTTTTTTTTAATAAAGTAAACATCACAATTTTTTCCGGAATAATTTCCATATACGCCTGCTTTTGGTAATAAAAGTAAGCGAAACTTTGTGTGCGTTCGTGTTTAAGAACATCGGTCCTTTTACTGAATCGAAAATTCGAGATCACAAGAAGCATATATCCCATATGCATCACATTTTATTTAATAACTCAATAAAGGACAGTCATTTGTCTATGAATTTTTAAAAGTACATGAATATTTTACATTTCTTTTTCGAAAACGTAACTAACACAAAAGATGGCATGTTCTCAATTCTCGACGCATGTGAAATGCACTTTCACTGTTCAGCAAGGTCAGACCGCAAAGAACAACCTCAAAATGGCTTTTAAGGTGAAAGATTAACTCGTTTCCTAAAGAGCATTACGAAACTATGCTTCATAGCAAATTTTGCTGTTAAAGGAATGTTTACATTCTTTCAGTTTTCTATTCTTCAGTATTCGAGGCACAAAAAAGAAACTTCTTTGCACAGAAGTTTCAAAATATCTACTACTAAGAATCGAAAAACAGTTCATCAAGTGAAGTGATTTCATTCCTCTACACTATTTTTACCTGGAAAGGGGAGGGACATAAAAGTTGACTGCCTACAGGTGCAAGCAAAACAAAAGTGTACTCGCTTTTGCGGGACCAATTTTTCAAAACTGCGTCAATTATTTGATAGTATATTCGCCTTGGTGGAGATGGCTAGAAATTCCTTGCCGTCAGTTTTCTACCTAAATATGCAGCAGCATCAACATCATTGAAAATCCTATTACGGCACGCTTTGAATAAAATATTCTCCTCTGATTAAATGCGCACCCGCTTTTCGGAGGCGAAATCTCATCCTTTTCAACGACTTCCACCAATAAAGAGACAAGAGATTTCAATTACGATCGTATTCATATGAAAATTGCGACACGTTACCTTTCCTTCAACTTCAGAAACCAATCTCCGATAATTCACTGCGAAGGGAATTCCTCTAATAAATGGAATAATTTTCTCTCTGTAAATGTTTTCCCACGGCAAAGAAAAACACGGTTTCCGCTGCCATGGCAACCAAAAAGGCGCCACAATGCTGGAATCCCCTGATCCCGACACGAATAAATCGCACGACGACTCCCAGATTCAATAAAATATCCGGTAGCGGGTCAGGATCCCTCATTAAATCCTCCTCGCGATGCGCCTCGACACCGTATCCGGCTTTCTTCACCCCGCCCGAAAAAACAGCTGTCTAACTCGTTAGAATATTATACACAGGCCACTACGATGAAGCCACATTTTAGGTATTCTTCATGTACCATCTCACTGAAGAAAACAGTGTAAAACAAGGAGACTAATGAAAATAAAGCTACTCGGATTTATTTGTTTGATTTAAAGGGAAACGTTTCAAAAAGGTCACCAATGGCATTTCCTTCTAGAAACTTCCAGAGCAAATTTCGATACTCACAAGACTCTCTCGACTATTTATCGATTTAGCAAGTTATCTGATTTTGCTCCGAAAACCCATATTTTTGATGGCTTCAAAATAATGCTAGATTGAATGATTGATTCATTTGTATTTATATAATTATATAGTTTTCACTTCCTACCATGTTCTTTTTCAATTGTCCTTAATTCGCAAAGAATGATATGGCATTTTTTCACATGCTAATCACGGTGCGCATTATTGCCACTAATTTCTTAATTATATGGAGTGGTGCAAAAGAATACTTACACTCCCTGATTCTTAATAACCACAACATTAATAATACATGAAATTTTGGGAAGGCGAGGTAGTGTCACGAAGATGTTTGATTGACAACTACTGGCCCCAATAAATAGTGGGCAATGGTATTAGAAAAGATGGATTTACATGGAAAGGTAAACACAAACTGTCTTGCGTCATCCAATCTATTTAAACTGCTTGGGAAAATGTGTTATGAATGAACTGGCAAAAGCAGGTTTTTGTTTTAATTTAATAACTTTTTAATGGTAAAAACACTTTATCGCGCGCGGTGTTTGAATGTAATCTGAAGCTAACAAAACTATTAATGCATTTCAGTGATTCTCAATCTGCGGTCCGCGGACCACAAGCAATTTTCGAAGTCTGCCCTTGGCGTCCTCGTAGATTTCCAAACACAAGAAATAAAACTCATATTACCTACATATACCACATTACAACTGAAAATCTCAGAGTTTGGAAATTACATATGGCAATCATCTGACATTTTGTGAAATTTATTACCAGTTATCCTACCTATTTACTTCTTGCTCTAGTTTTAGCAACAAAATACAGGTTCAAAGCATTACGACTGAAATGGTGCTCGCCATCTTTTCGATGCACATCTGGCTCCACTGAACTCATTACTACTGAAAACAAAATACTATAAACTGAACAATGCCTTGCCGTCAGATTTCGGTTTTAAAATTATAATTCAATTTGCTTCTACGCATCTGTATGAAAAAAGTTTTCATCTCCAACTCAAAAAAAAGCAAAGTACTGAAATCGATTTGAAGTACGGGCCGATCTCAAGATTGGATTGGATTGGATTTTTGTAATTTTGGCACAAAACCTGTCAAGGTTATCTGCGCCAGACACATGGTAACAGTGCAGTTAGTCATTTCTAAAATCTTCTAGTATAGGTAAAAAGTGACTAAAAACCGATTAAAATCTACAATAAAAGCTAAATTATAGTCTACCATAAAAGCCAATATCTTTTAAAAACAGAAACAGATTACGATGATGAGTTTTTCCAATTAGATTTCTTAAATCCAATTCTGAACAACTGAAGTGTCTTAGTCGAAAATAATTAAAACTCTAGCATTCTACCAAGATGTGGCGTACTGTCAGATTTGCATTACAGTTTGGGAGCAGGGATTCTCTTCTTCTTTCAGTAGATACTCGTGAGTCAGGCGACAATGGCCAATTCTTAGTCGAGTCAAAAGAACATCTTCCCTTCTATTAGCCGTACACGGCCAATATTCAATGGTGGGTTTCACATTTCTTAGCTTATTATAGACTTTGTCATCCCATTGCCTCTGCCATTTACTGAGAATTTTGCTTTTGACAAACCCGATCTCAAGACTTGAGCTTACCAGCATACATTCAAACATACAACCACAGCTAGCATTAAGATGGTTTTACCGAACCACCAGCCTCAGCTGCAAAAGTGCAAATGAACGAGATAAGATAAAGTGATTAGATAAGATAAGAAAGCCTGGACAGGAGACAAGCTACTGGCGCCATCTGTTGATGAAACTTGATGAAACCAGAACTAAAACATAATTTTTTTTTAAAGGCTGAAGGCAAAGATGGATTGGAATAAGGGTCGTTAACTAGAACAGAAAGATTTTTTTGAATGTGAAATGCCTCTAGAAAATCCAGTTCACCAATGGAAGATGTTTTTTTCATAGTTAACGACCCTAATTCCAATCCATCTTTGCCTTCAGCCTTTAAGGAAATTATGTTTTAGTTCTGGTTTCATCAACAGATGGCGCTAGTAGCTTGTCTCCTGTCCAGGCTTTCTTATCTTATCTTATCTAATCATTATATCTTATCTCGTTCATTTGGGCTTTTGCAGCTGAGGATGGTGAGTCGGTAAAAAAACTATTGAAACTAGTCCTGTAAAAATTTGAAAATATAATGCTGATTTTGTTGTTTGACTTCTAAATTAATATTTGTTTGGCGTGTTATTGTATCTTAATCAGAGCTAGCATGTTCATCCATCTCATTAATGGGACGAGCAACATTTATTTAATTTTTAGTTAATAAGATTATCTAATCTCCAGTAACCTTGAATTATTAAAAACGAATACAGATTTTGTTCTATTAACTCTTAATATCGACATAATATTAAATGAATTTTAATTAATCGTATTTTAAAAATGTAAGTATAGTTGTAAACACATGCGCCAAAAAGTTTGTATTCGAAGAGGGCAGGAATAAGGTGGGTCCGTAGAACGTTCTCATTTACAAAATCGACCCCCATTTGAAAAACGCTCGAAAATCGCTGTTATTGTGGCCGTAAAAATGTTTGCGACATTTCCGAATTTAATCCCAAACTCTGCTTTTCCTTTCCACGATAAAACTACTGCCTTACAGATAGCGTACTACGTAAATTATAACGATCTGTCTATTTTCCATCCAAATTGGTGGCTGTCATCCTTTGTATCATAGTTTTGAATTTGATCTAGATGGCATATCTATTTTGCCTCGGTTGAAATAGCTGTCTCATTCCACGTGGTTACAGAAATTACAATTTTAGCCGCTGCTTCAAATACGTTCATTCATCGGTAAAGTGGAAACCAATTTGAAATTCGAGCTGTGTTGGCAGCCGCATAATCCAATCCGAAAATCGAATGAGATGGAAAAAAGATGAAAAAGACCCTACTCCAATAATATCGTCGGACATCTTGCCAGCCTATTTAAAGCGACGGTCGTTGGACGGTAAATAACTTTCCCTCTGACCTTTACGACTGACCTTCAGAAAACCAGCTCCAGACCGATTTAATGGGGCGCACTGTTTCCCATTTTGATGGAAAAGATAAATTATATCTCTTATTCTTGAAAAGCTATTCAAGCGGCCGCGTAACGTTCTTTGAAAAACACAAATTATAAACTTTAGTCAAGCTTGCACAACCATGAGATACAAGGCGTGATAATTAAATAAAAAAGCGACACTTTTCCGGCTTCTTTATAAGTTCGAACAGAAATTTTTACACGGGCAGGAAAATTTGAGTAAACTGCGTAGAATAGAATATGTAAAAATAAATTATCCAACATAAAGTTACGCACAATAAGGCATAAGAAAATTTCGTTAATTAATTATTGAAATGCAGGGCATGTTCATAAAAACTTTCAAATGGATATATTACAAATTAGATTAATTTAAAACTTCATCAAATATATTATTAAAAACAAAACAGGTAAGAAAAAAAGTACGTTTAATTGTCGCATATATAACGCTACATTTCGTACAACGGTAGTACTTGACAAGTTGCGTGAATTCACGATACAAGCACCAGGAAATTTCGAAGAGTCCGTTAAAAACAGTTCTAACATCAAAAATGAAAAGGTCGTTGAGGCACGTTATTGAAAATATGATTGTCTGCGTTTTTATAAGCACTCGCAGTATCAGGCAAAATGCGGGAAGTGCAAAGGTCCATATTTGATATGGGAAAGCTGATGTCACTGTTCTTTGGAAAAGCTTCATTATCCAGAAAGAAGGAGGCACAGCTAGGAAGAGAAAATGATTACAAAGAAATAAATCTGGAGAACAGGGAGGATATTGGACATGCGTTTCTGTTTTCAGGCCAGAAATGTTTGTACGCATACTGACCGGTGTTCACGCTAGTTGCCGTGCAATAAAATACATTTGGAAATTTTTAGTTTTTAATTAAATGATACACAATGGAAGGTTAAGAATCAGTTGCTTGGTCAGACGACAGATCACTTCTTAAAATGCAATGCTTGCTTGTCAGCGTTACTTATTTAGTCCGTCTATTTAACTATTACACTGAGTATAATTTTGAGGTCCATATTTTCATTCCACAGCAACTTCATTGAAAATTTTCTCAACATTCTCCGATGCTTATTTACGGCCTTCAAGTCAATGATGTATTTCTCACTTTTGTTCCTATTCCATGTTTTCTCAATTGCTTTCACTATACATAACACTATTACTTCATGCATACTTCACTTTTCACTTCATAATGGATGTCACCTAGACACCGAAAAATTTTCTAGACTCTAAAAATGTATTTTTCACCATACTATACTGTAGCTCATTAGCATTCATATTTTGCTTTAGATCTATGGCTGCTAGTTTTAATAATACATGCCCCTGAATAAACACAAACTGAAATTGCACTAAAAGGGAATTCCCAAACGGGCCAGGGAATTGAATATTTAGACATATTAGGTAAAATTGAGTACATATACGAATTTAACAAAGACATTCGAAAATCATATTTGTCTCTTGAGACATAAATCGTGCAGGAAACAAATAACACCGAAAGAAGCAAATATAATGCATACAATACCGGTGTAGTTTTGTAAATATTTATGTTTATTTATTTGCAATTTCATTTTTATTTTTGAAGTATTATATATTTTTACTTATTTAGTACATTTTATGCATAATTTCTCATGTATTTTTGTTTAATCACACTTGTGATTACTTAATATGTGTGTATATATATATATATTTCATGTACAATGTAGTAGATCTTTTATTTCTGAGTCAATCGACATTTGAATTGCATAATTAACTCTAATAATATCGCAGATGTCGGCAGAAAACCTGCTACCCCATTTTAGCGACTGTTTTTATTAAGCTGATGACAGTCGGCGATTTCTCAACTCAGTGACATCCTGTAATGTTTCAGTTTCGAAGCTTCAGCAGCGATTTTTATCGAAGCTTTCGGAAATATTTGATTTTTTAAGGAAATCTTGACAAAACGTTAACAGGTGCAATATTTTTCATTTTTGGAAAATTTCAATAACAAAGATTTGCTTGAACAGTACAAACACTGTAATTTGAAATTTTCAGATTACAATTTCCCCGCTCCTAAAGACCCTTTTTAACGACGACAGTTTTATCTCCCCGGAAAGAATTTTCCGCTCCTAAGTTCTTAAACGAGGATCTATTAATGATTGATATACGAAAGACAATTTTCTACTCTCAAAAAGAATATAAGATCGCGCATCTTCGAAGCGAAAGGAGGACAAAAAATAGTGATCTCTGGCATTTAAAGTATTTAATTAAGTGCTTTTAAGCGTCAGGTAAAAGAAAAAGAAAAGAAACAAGGCTTGGGAGAAAAAAATGCGAAATAAAAACTGGCTTCATTTTAAAACAAAGTGATTTTTTTTCGTTCCCAAATTAGGGCATTAACTTTTAACATTTGTTCCACTTTTTAATAATTCATTCCTTCAACTATGATATAATAATTTCTTGGAATTGTTACAGATTGCTTACACTATAAGTTTAAGAATAAAGCATTTTATTTTTTAAATGAATGTGATTAAAAAGAAAAACGTTTTAATCGGGGAATATCAGCTTTTTAAAAACACATTTTCAGCGATATGCCCCAACAAAAAGGGGAGAAATTCTTTACTTAGAAGGAATTCCAAAGGAAAACAAAGAAATACTACAGTATGACTTAAGACATACACATGCCTTTCGTTAATTATTTTAGAATGGTTATTGACATGATTAAAAAGAACTTACACTGATTTTAAATCCCTCCGATTGTTAGAAGCAGTACAGTATTTCAAAAGATGAATGGAAAATATTAGGCTACGCTGGACGGTCAGAATTAGAAAAAATGGCAGTTTATCAACCAGCGTTAATGGTTAAGAAAGGAGTAGTAATCTCGTATAACACTTCTAACCGTGAAACCAGGCTAAATAAAGGCTAATTTTCAATGTTTATGTTTAGTGTAAAATTCACAACCAGCAAGATCTGGATACAGATAACCGGTGACCCAGACAAGAGTCATGAAAACGCTTATAGCTCGCCTTCGCTCTTCGGCGGATTAACATGTCCACTTCGTGTGCTTTTCCTTCCTTAAAGGGATTCTTAACAAAAGCGTCTCTTCTCGTAGGCAAATAGCCCTAGTGTGACCTATTAAGCTGCGTTCAGACGACGGTATAAAGGGCACAAGTACATTAAGCCCAGCTACGTTGCCAGACAACTAGTCTGTGTTACGTCACAAAATCTGGTTTAGGGCTCTTGGCATAAAGTTCGAAGTTTTCAACTTTATGCCGACTTGGGATAAGCGTCGATCAATCAGAGCGAACGCGCGAAACCTGAATGGGAAAACAGAGTGGAAAAGCTGTAGACATATCCACGCATGCGCAAATTTAGCTTCTCCAAATGGGTGCGGCTTAGACCCTGCGACCCATTCCCAACATTTTATTTCTCGTGACTATGTGATATTTACGTCGCCGTCTGAATGCAGCCATATAGTCGAATAATCAAAGGGCCTTTATATAAGCAATGCTATTTTAGGCAGGATGATCGGATAAAAAGTCACTAGACGAAAGCGCACACGGCGATAAAAAAAAGTGATAATCGTCTACGCGACAAATACCCACACGAATGAAAGTGTTTTCGTAGTTGTGCCCCCATATATATACTATACACGAGTATCTCTCTAAAACGTCATCCGTGAAATCATTCTTCCGTTGAAGGAGATAGCCCTCCCGAGTTTTGTCTTCATCGATTAAGCAATAACAGTTGCAAAGCTTGAACATAAAGGAATGAATTTTATAACAAATCAATGCATTTTTTAATAGATTGTTGACTGGAGTTTCTTCTTTTCGGAAGCCATAAGTCAAATTTATTTTATCAAAACTCTCCCACTCTTACGATCCTACTACCTACTCTTACTCTGTACCCCCACTGACTTCATCTCATTTTGAACAACTTTGTAACTGGAAGAACGTATATCGGATCAGTATTTAAATCAATAAAGCTCATAATACGTCAGTTTTAGCATAAACATAGTATATATTTATGCGAAGAAAATGCGCTTTGTGTGATTAAACTGTAAGCATTTTCCGGTTGGCTTCAACATTATTCCAAAGAACATTCCTTTTATGGGTTTTACACTCATTACATATTAAATGCTTTTTCATTTAGATTAAGAAAAAGAAAAACACATTTCAAGTAAAAATTTATTATTTAAAAATGTATACCAAATTGAAATCATTTTCTTCATCCCCAAAAGTGGTACAATTGTCTTCCCTACGCGAATATCACATTCTGAGGGGAAAAAAAATTGCGGTCACTTCATTTGCAGTAGATATTTGTTGCTGGCGATCCAATGGAAGAACGATGTGTAGTTATAGTGCTATGTTTTAAATACTGTTATTAATATATTATTATTTTCAAATGAGTTCAAAAGTTCCAAACAAATGGTTTTTTTTTTTTTTTAAATGAAAAGTTTCATCAGTTTTTAAGGTTTATTCCTAAGAGCAATTTTTGGTCTCTTAGATAGCATTGCCATTACAATAGTAACGTTTTTGAATTTATATAATTCATATCCCATATACATCCTAATAATATAATATGGAAGTTGAAATAAAGAGGTGTATTTCTGACACATAAAAAATCGGACTCTGGTAGTCTATTATAATTACGATCATGCATTCTATATTGATAAAAATCATGAAATCATGTGTCCTTTCACTCGTGTGTATATTTGTCGCGTGAGTAATAATCACAGAGAATTTTTTTTTTTTGGGGGGGGGTACTTTATCGCGTGCGCTTTCCTCCAGTCGGCTTTTTTTATCAGGGAATCTTTAGGCAAGCATGGATATTCATTTCCGAGTGTCATTTCATTTTAGCGAAGATGTTTATTTTCAAGTAAAAAAGTTATGTTTTTAATTTGTTATTTTAGAGTTACTTCTATTACTCATGGTCTAATCATGAAACCAATTAATTCTACAGGACCAGATTTATTAATTATGGTAACAGTTCTAAACATTTTTGGTTCCTGATGTCCTTGGTATATCACAAATATTCTACGATACCCACAATCAAAATACAAGGGTACTTACGTAAAAACCTGTCAACCATTTTCGCCTATTAAAGAAAAGACGCCAAACTACGCGAATTTTCGCCAAAAATGGAAAAGACTTCTTCAAACACGCTGGGTTTGGTGTAACCTTGATTACACGTGTTAGTTATTATTCTTGAATAAAGACTCCTTTTTTCCCCTCTATATTTCGCCTATATTTCCTCGCAAAATTTAAAACCTAGCGAAAATAAGTGCTTTTACAATATATGTGCTTAATAAAAAAATAATGGAAATTTTTAATGAAAAATTAAATATAAATAAATGATAGTATAATACATTTGAAAGAAAAATAAAAATAGAACGTTTTTTCTCTTATTTAGTAAATGGTATTTTTGGGGGGTTTGGTGCGATTGGCGTCGTCTCTTGTGGTCGACGGGATTTTACGCAAGTACCAATATACGTCTATCTAATAGTTCCAGCACGTAGAATCCACACAAAATTTACACCAAATGCACATATTGTTGAATAAACGAAACAATTAATACACAGACTGAATGCGTATTTTTAGAAAGCATAAATCCGAAAAGGAAATAGCCTCCTCATGTCCCAATGCACATTGTTTTGCTGATATGTTTTTTTATAACAGCGACAGCCGAAAACTCAGTTCTGCATAAACTTCACATTGTACACGATTATATGTCATTCAATAATATCCAAAAGTGCTACTGCCAAATTTTGTCAATGCATTACCAAACGATTGCTCACTAAGCTTTCTGTCTACGAAGTTAATTTGTAGAGACATTAGGTTATTTCGGAAGCAGGAGTGATGAAAAATGAGCAACTCCTTCGCCGGGAATCGAACCACGGATCTCTCGGTTACGCGTCGAGCGTGCTGACCACTACACCACGAAGGCATGCGAAGAAGGCGGGAAAAATACCTTATAAATTCAGATGAAATTTTCGGCTTTGGAAAAGAATTCAGAATAGAAGAAAACTGATTCCTCTGAATTCAAAGGAATCTGTAGACGTATTATATAAAATAATTTTGAGACAACCGATATGCTTTTAAGCCATAAGTTCTGATCTGCACAATGTATGTTAAGATGCTCTTCCTCTGATAGCACAAACAAATCGATGGTCCGATTCTAAACTCACGCGCATCAAGTACCATTTCTGTGAAATGACTGGAATATTTTCCGCCGGCGCGATTAGCCATCCATCGCGCCCTAAGACACTGCAGCGTGCAGTTTGGGAACCACTTGCCTTATGGCGAAGTACGCCAGTAGTTTCCTGCAGTACATAGTTTTATGCGGTAGATACTGATGTAAAGTTGATAAAGTGAAACAGTAAATTGCGGGCAGCATTTGGCCAAATATGTATTTATTGCTTATAAATTTTAAGCTGTATTTCATTGCACAAGCATTCTTAATGACATCTTTCTTCACTGCACATTGAACTCTGAATATTACTCCGTTTCGCAATCCAAAATCTCCCTCTATTGAAAACACCCACATCGCATTTTTGATTGACTAAACTTTGATGGATGGAATGATCTTTCTAAGAGATTATTGCAATTCAAGAAATGAAGAAGTATGGCCAAGCAAAAGACTGTCAGGAAGCGGCGAATTAATCGCTGTGGACAACTTCATTAATTTTCCTTCCCCAGGTTGGTGATAAAAGCCAAAATGGAGTGGTTTCGAACTCGTATCCATGCTAACTCTTTGAAATCTGAGCAATTCCTAACATGATCTTTTAGAAACTTTAAGTTATTTTACTATAAGCTACCAGCTACTCCAAGAGTAATGATGCATGCGTGCCAATCCCCCCCCCCACATACACGACTAATTTTTCCTCCCATTTTAAGGCAAGAAAA
>KK121392.1:124514-134918 GCA_000611955.2 Stegodyphus mimosarum | reverse complement strand
AGCAGTTTAAATCGTTATTAAGCCTCGCTTGCAATGGTCCATCCAACAACAATTAAAAAGAAGAAACCAATATATTATCCAGGTTTGCACAGAATCAATCCAGCTGCCTTCATGAAAATGTAGGAACTAAAAATGGAATTCCAGCATAGCATATGCACTGCACATTATGCAGTCAAAATACATACAGGTTCATTTAGAAGATAGGCAAATTCATAACTTTATTTCGCCTTCGCTAATCGTCTCGACAACACACGATTTCAGTGTCCCTTGTAAAATCAGAGCATGAAACTGAGATGGAATAACAAAGCATAAATATGCAAAGACGTGGAAACAGCCACTTTTCCATATGCACGAGTTTCGAAGGTCTGTATTGTAACATTTGGCAGGTTTCTGTGAATAGGGCATTGCCATACCGGTAACCATAAACTTAAGAACGACACGTTCTGGTTGGCAGCCTCATCTGCATGTGAATGAGAATCTGAAATTGGAGCGAGCTCAAGGAAACATGATCGATGAAAAGTTTCCCTGATTATATATTCAGATTCTATTTCCACAGCGCGGTGAAAGCAGAGATTGGGGACCTGGGAATAATAAGAAAGTGTCATTAGGGTGATTGCCTCCGCTTCATTACAACATGGTACTCCGACGTCACCACATTGACGTCGATTAAAAGCTTAGAATTGCGTTCAACACATTCCAAAAATCACAAATTAGCATGTATCTCGGCAATTCTCTCTTAATAGATTATTTTAAATTTTTAACTCTCAAATAACTCAAATTAATTACTAGCGAATTATTTATTAATGAAACTCGTATTTGAAGTACAATTCTTTTGTCATTTAACTTCTGCACCCACATAGTAAATTATCATTTAATTTCCAATGTTCTTTCAAAGCTAATTAATTCAATAATAAAGTGCGTTTGTAGTACTATACGTCAAAGTTCGTACAGTACAGAATGGCCGTACACAGTTATCGACTTAACAGCAGTAATCTCCGGGAACAGCAGCATTTGGTTGGATTGTTTTATTTAAGCTTAAATTAAGATGACTGTTTCGTGAATAAACAAAAAAAAAAAAAAAAAATCATTTTAATTTGCAATCTTCTTTAAATGCTACTTAGTTATGTCGAGGATCTGTAGGGCTCCAAGGATTGTTTTCTAATGCCTTCTTGGATATAGAAGGGTGTACAAATTTCCAAAAACATAAAATTATCTTGGCTATTTATATTCTATACAACGACAAACGTGCTACAACTATTTATGTTGCATAATATTTATTATTATGTATTACCAGTGATTGCTTTCGAAACGCATAACGATAAGTTAGATGACTTGTAACGATAAACAAATACTCCAAAACTATCTAGCCTTAGAAGGGATATTTCCGCGAAGAATCTTCTATAGAAAGCAGGTCCATATTTACATCGTACGCAAAGAAAACTACGAAAATATAATTCAATAGACAGGAACAGAACTCATTATGAACTACCAGGTCTCAATAATATTATCCACTAAGTCATTGGTAAACTACAGCAGAAAATGATGATAAATCAGATTTAATAAACACAACAAAAATAGCCTAATTTTTAACGGTGTCTTCCTGTTTCCGGGATTCCTGTTTGCGCGGTTGTCAAAAACGTTCCTGTTTCCGCGAAATCATCAATCTTCATTACCCCCTTCTCAAAAGGGTTACATAGTGGGGAAAAGCGACTGGGCCTTGGCCTTACCCGAAATGTAGGAAAGCAAAAAATTTTTAGATTTATAAAAAGAATTTTTAAAAGAAATAATTGAAAAATATTTAGGATCTCAGATTTTTCCATGAATGAAGCTAATACTGTATTTAAAACGGGAGAGAGATGTTCAAACTCTGCGATGATTTTGAGAATGAACTAAGAGATCGTTTCCTAAAGTAAAAATAATATGCCGAATTCTTCCGAAATTCTGCATAAAAGTTAGTTACAATAAAATCTTTCAGAATAAATATTCGTTCTAAAACGACGTTCTTTCTTCTAAACCGACGACGTCTTTGGTCTTAATTGCGCCTTTGCAGCTTTTAATTCTTTCATTTATGCAAATCCAATAAACTACATTTTCCTTATTTTTATTCTGAATTCGCTACAGATAACCTTTATAAAGGACTAAAGGTTTCTTCATTTTAGTTTCAATAATGTCTAAAACGTCTCAATTGATTAACGTGAGATGTGAAAATAACAGCTAATATTGCGACAGAATTACAAATAGAATGAAACTAAAGATTTCGAGAGAAGTCGGATGAAGACTAATTTATTCAAAAAGAAACTGCTCAGCTCTTCTTAATGACTCATCGTGAAAACTCCTGAGGAGCCGTGGGAGGGGGTCTTGCTCTCCGATTTCGCGGGAACAGGAAGAATTTTCAAAAACGTGGAAAGAGAAATCGCGGAAACAGAACAAATGCATTTTTAACTGAGGGAAGTTCGACACTGAAGCCGCCTAGAGCATCTTTAAAATTAACCTCGCTATGACTTTCTTTCCGCCCTTTATTTTTATTTTAAAGCTTCATTACTTGTCGTTTATTTGAACATACAGGGCAAAACATGCAGGGAGACAACATACTCCGCGGAGGCCTTACACAAAAAAAAAAATAATAACGCACCCGTATTTACGTTGCACATGAAGAGAACCTCAAAAACTTCCATGCAGCCAACACGGGTCGAAATAACAATTTTAACCACTCGGCCAATGGAAGGCATGAAAGAATTTGGGGAATATAAGTAACTGCGAAATGGATATATTTAAATAGCAAGGAAAATCATATTTAAATGTTAGATTTTTCCCAAACAATATTGCTGTCATCCAGACTCAGAAGGATTTATGGGATGATGTAGTACTAGACAGTGAGGAGGCCCGAATTTTAAGAGGTCCCAAAAGAGGTCAATTAATTTTATAAAATAGTAACCTTACTCTATGGCTTATGATAACGATCTCTCAAAGGATCAGCTAAGGTGGGCACCCAATTCATAATCCGATACTTCAAGAAGTGCCAAAATATTATTAAGAAGCATACTGGCTTACTCTCTCGTACTCATGTTAAAAGCGTGCTATTAAAATTTTATAAAGATACTCTCTCCCATCATTGGTTGGATAATCCGCCTTACCGTAAATGTTCCAGCCAAACTGCCCAAATAATTGGGTTTTTATTATTATTACGGCAAAGCACACTAAGGTTATCTACGTAAGCGGAAGGATACCTTCGTGGAGGCTTTCGTAGGAGAAACTGGCTCGTATACACATTACAGATGGGGAAAAACACTACTACAGCCCAAACAGCCAGCCCGTTTGCCTAGATTCAAATATCAGACAGAACTACCAGTATTCAGCGACTTTAACGCTTCGCCGCTGGTGGACCACAGCCCTAATAATAGGAGATAACACGTAAAAACTAAAAACAATTACAGTTTTAATTGCGAGTTCTGAAGATTACAGGTATCGGATTAACTATTTGTGAATGCAATTACAACTCTACTCAATTACAACTGCAAGTGAATGCATATTATTACAGCAGAGGATGATAATCATGAGATCACATTTACTACTAAACTGAATTAACTGCAACTTTTTCCAATAAAATGTGCTCATTAACAAAATTAGCATATCTCAATATTTGGAATCAAAATTAGCATTTAGCCACTAGAAACCCACTCGAGTGTTGGATTATATAGTTAATGATCTGCAACACTATATGAAGCGCTCAACTGTTCCTGGCTGCCGTACTACTTCTAAATTGTTTGGACAAGATTAAAATGTTCTCATCAACATTTACGTAAGTAAAGGGAAAGAACTCCTATTTTACTCCACATACATTATTTAAATAGGTGACCATCATTTTAATGATACCGCAACGATGGTAATGCTTTATTGATTTACAGTGACATCATTTCATTTTTATTTCATATTTATAACCATTTCTTTTCCCCATGTAAGAGAAAATAATTTGTCTTGGTGATTCTAAATTTAGTACATAGAAATACATTAATTACTTAAGTACAAACAATAGATATTTAGCATGAGAAGCTAACAGGAGGAAAAAAAAAAAAACTCGAACGAATTTTTCATATGACAGAAAGAATAATAAAATATTTATTTAAACAGAAGTTTCTAAAAATTTACACTCATCCAGAAAAACAAATAGGAAAGCAAAAAAAAACATGTACAGACTTGTAAACAAACCACACAGCAATACTTTCCAAACAGCTTTTACAATCTTGCAATTCTACTCACACACACAGCGAAACACCTCACCAATAAAAGCATACCGCCTTTCTATTCTCGAGAGAACTTTCGGGATTAAAAATCTTTGCTATAATGCAGTTCTGCTGATCGCGCAAAGGCGTGAATTACGAATTCGCAGCGAACATGACCGCTACGGATTTTTAAAGAAATAAGGGCCTGTAGAAAAGAAAACTGCAATCTGCAAGGGAACTCTCTTCTTTCTAGGGGATAAAGATGCAGCAAGAATATCAAAGACGTTTAACATTCGTCCCGGGATTGCAGGAAGCTATTTGCTTTATTTCCGCCACACGAGTTTTGGATTGTCATTCTAAGATGAACCGCATCATGACCCGAGGACCTTGTTTAGAATCCCTTGCTCAGCTTCCGTTTCCGTATTATGAATGAAATTATAGCAGGAAAAATCGTTACGGAAAAAGAATCAGAAAAGTACCCACCTATTACCTCAAGGATGTAAAAGAAACATTTCGACCAAACTCGATGAAAAATACGACCGAAAATTATTAGAAATGTAGTTAAAATGATTGAAAGAAGAATGAGAAAGAAGCTCAAATGAATTTCGTATATGTTTAGGTGGTCGCTTACAACAGCCAAGTATATACGACAACTGAACATTAGTATTTTGTCAATGGTTTGTTATAAGGGCAATCGGCTGGCCGGCTTTCGAAAAAGTCGGTACACAAGTGTCCAAGTGAATAAGACTGTTGAACAATAGTAGTTCCATCTGGATTCGTATCACGAAAATGGCCTTCAAGGGAATTATCGTGATTCTCCGTTTATAATACAAATAAGAGCCAGTCTTCCTTAGCAGGTCCTTTGCGAAAGCCTTTCTCTCTTTAGACGAATAGCTGTTTTGCTTTGCCACAGTCAAATAATAATCCATGGCTTTAAAATTATTCTAAGAACAGATTCATACCAGTGCATGACTATTTATTAAATCAACCAGTGTTCGAAAAGGTAAGAAACCTTCATCTGGATGCCAAGGGTAAAGGTGCCTGGACGCTTACAGCAGATCAGTATACAATTGAAAAAGGCAAACCCGCATAAAGATGAAGGCACCTTTATGCCGGAAAATCACTACGAAAGCAAAATTTTCATTTGCTTTCATAATCAGAATAGCAAGCTAAAGATCTACTGTCATAATAGAAACTCGTCCTTTACGAAGGTTGTTTTTCACAAGTTACAAACTCATCTTCATAATAATTCGGACACCTTAATGCTAAAGAACTCATAGGAAGGTTTGCATTTTTTTTTAAACACAGGCCGTTTTCATAAATATACCAGCTCCCTTATGACTGAAATATAGTTATGAAGCGGTTCCTCCATCAAAGATTTCCTCTCTTCCCAGAGAGCGCCAACGTACTTTACCTTAAATCAACTATTAACTCTACTAAAGTGTTTATAGGAAATTACTCCAACTAACATATCACGTGCTTAACTAGTTCCGGCGACAAAAGATACAGGTTTTTATTTTGCTCAGTAAAAGATTATAGAAAAGATAACTACAGCTCCCTATAATACTGAACACAAGAAAATGATGCAGAAATGGAATGCCATCATCGCATACATCTTCAAGAAAATAAATACCTTAATATAGTCGGACACAAATAACATTTTCCAGGAAAATACAAACAGAAGTGTTCAGAACTAAATCTTCTAATAAGACAGCGTTTCTTAGTTCTATTCTAAGCATGATTCTCTTAAAGACTTTTTATCTATCGCGCACAAGCTATAAAGAAAAAAGACAGAGAGAGATCAGATAACGATACGCGTGAAAAAAATTAATCAATGTATTATACAACTGATATTTTTATAACATAAAAGCAGTACAACTGTTACACAAAACCAACGGCTACACTCTTTTTTTCGTATCCCATTTCCAAATTCACCTTTTGTGAACGGCATATTGCTCAAGACTGGCATACTTCCCCTTAAATGAAAAATTTCACTGTCTGTTTCTATGGGAGGGGGGGAGATAACAACAAATCCGCAATAATCATTAAAATAAATCAATACTTCAACCTAAAACACAATCACAGGCTCTATATAAAACGATCTTCATTACAAACATGAAGAAAAATAAAGATGATGAAAATTAAATAATGAATAGCGGAAAAAAGTGCGAAAATGATAAGCGTTTAACAACGCTTCATTAAAGATAATAAATGCAAATAAAACTGCTTCAAAATCCAATTATCTGCCACGCGAAGAGAAAAATAAACTAAGGTCTATGTTTAATTACGAATTGTATTTCCATTTGTCTTTGCAAATTCGCAAAATGACGAAAGTATCATTAGCATTTTATCTTTTGAAAGAGATTCATTTTTAATTTAATGAGAAGCTTCCTAAGTCTTTTATATGAAAGGAGCTTTGCAAACTTATCGCTTATAGCGACCTTTCTCGACCTATTTACAGTACTGCAATGATAATCAAACAAGGATTTCGTGGAATCCTCGCTTTTATGAAACGTTAACAGGAACTCGGCAAGATTTTATCATTACTACAATAGAATTTTTAATATTCGAACTTCTTTAAATCGAAATGAATGCTCTCTATAAATGAAATGCAGCAAAAAGTTTTAAATGGTAAGCCAACAGTTCGAAACATGCCGTAAATGGTGCTGCCATTTTTAAATCCCGCCAAACTGTACACATAGGAAAGGACACAAAAAAAATTCGAGAGTGAGTTCTCAAGAAATAAGCCCGAACTAAAAGTATTAAGAACGTGTTGTGGGCACCCTAGTTCTTAGTATCTATCTTCCCAAGATTTTTACTTTCCTTACTAAGCTTTCCGCATTCATATAAAAAGTTCATTTTAGGTAAAACTGGAGAAAGTACTTTATTAAGCCCATACCATTTCTGCAACAATCAACATAACATTGTTGCGTGTATAAACCATACCATATTATTGCAACTTAACCAACATAGTTTACTAATACCTAAATAATGGCGGAAATATACACGCAGATCAGAATGAATTTAGATTTGTTGCTACTACACAAATAACATAATAAAGTTAAATTATGATATTCGTTTCAAAGCATTTATTTTAAATTTATTATTAAACACTTAATTTTCTTAAATTAAAAACCAATTAAATTATATGTTATTTAACCGCCCAATAAAGTAAAATTTTCAATAAAATAATTAACAGGTCAATTACACCTAATAAAACATGATCCATAATTTCGTATTACAGATCTTTGTATTTATTAGGAAAACGAATTAGATCTTGCTTATAAATCGAAAGTCATACTTCCATCTCGTTGCTATTTAAAACATGGAACTGGGGAAGTCATGTGCTATCCACAATGCTCCCCCCAAAAAAAAAAGTATTTCTTGAAGAAGGTGTTTTTGTTTCGATACACGAATTTTTTGTCCTCGCCCCTCCCATGCTCAGACCGCCACGCTTTTGAATGCCATCTGACAGCAGGAACTCACCTGTCTCTTCCCACCAACAATAGAGAAGCCTGTCACCACTTCCTTATTAAGCACAAACCGGCAATAAATGCAATCTGCAAAGCTGTCAACACACTTACGGGAATAGGCCAAGATTTAAACTCTCCTCATTAACCAAGATTCGCAAGGCATGATACACCAAGTCACCACGTAGTTCAACATCTGCAGACACAAAAATCTACCCATAAAGATCACATAAGACTCTATTACAGACACTAATCAAATAAAATGCAGTCAAATGTTTCCAGCACATATTTAGCGTTTCCTCTTCTGCATATATGCCTAATACATAATGTTTATACCTATGAGCTTGTATTTTAATTCTATTATTAACTATATTTTTGTATTTGTATTTTCACTTGAATTTTTTTAATGAATATGCACAATCACCACAGCAAATACCAGCAACAAATGTCAACACAGTAAAGCAAATGCAATCTGCCCTTGTTAACATCCTAACAAACTCCCAAGGTGGTCTCTTGAGGCCCCAGGGAGTTGTTTCTGGTTAGTGGAGGGGGCAGGACACATGCCTGTCCTCTGTTAGCAATGTCAGGATTACTTTGGATATAACTGCTGTTGCTAATTCGTACCCACTTGCTCAGACAAATTAGATATTATTACTCCTCTCAATTGTATGAATATCCTCTTGCATACTGGCATTTTCTTTTTACCTGCAAATCCGCACTTCCTTACTCGCACCATTCTTCATCAATTTTGGACCAGCCATGGTGGTGGCTACTCGTCTCGGTCGGAACTGTATTTTATTTGATCAAGCTTGCCATTTAGTTGCTCGTCATTAGTGTCTTCATTATGCCATACTATCACATTCGAATCTAATAAACAATCGAAAATCGGCAACTGATTACTCCAGGGTAGCGCCAAGTGCGCGGGTACCTTTTTTGCATCTTTGAAGATTGCTTGAGCCGGAGTCCCCGTCCTCTGTTAGCAACCAACTCCCCCCCCCCAAAAGTTCCATTTCACTAGCCGAAAATATGTGCTGCAAGCCTCATGCGCAAACGATTCAGAGAAAATAAGTGCACAGCAAGTAGGTCTTGAGTAATTTGGTTTATTGTTATTATAAAAAAGAATATATAAGTGCAAAAATCTTCACATTGCGCTTATTTAGAATGGAATTTTCCCTATAGTTTGGCACAGCTGTTTCGAACATATCATTTTAAACATCAGATTTCATGCTCTACATTTTGAATTTTTATGAATTTATTCCTAAACTAGCAGTAGACCTATTGTAATTGTTTACTTTAAAAGTGTAAATTTAACTTGCCTTGCTTGTCTGTTTGGGCCAAATTTTGAAATAAACTTTTAACCCCTTCGACCGAGAGGATTTTCCTGAAAATTTTCTCATATATGTTTATCCGATGATAATACAATATTCCGAAAGAAATTTTTTTTTAATTTGACATGCAATTTTTTTTTTATTAATTGTTGTTCAATGGTCAAAAGAATCATCGCAGAGTTTTGATCTTTATCTCAGCGTACAAAGGAAATTTTAACATAAATTGACGAATTTTGATGGGTTTTCAAAACATTTTTGATACTTTTATAGCTAATAAGCAGTTGCTTACAATAATAACACTTTATGGTTAAAATTTTCTTCATTGTTAACAGCCCTCACAATTTTAAGCAATGATCATATCGGACTTCTAAACCAGAGATAAACTTTTTTTTAGAAAGGGCCGAGATTGTAAAAATTTTAGGCTCGGCGGGCCAAGTAGCAAACATGATGATATGAATGAGTAATTTTCTCACGAGGGACGTTCATTTTGTTATTTTGAAGTAATACTTTTACATAACATATATCTACATTTTACTAACATTTAAAAAATAATAAATAAAAGGTTTACATATTAAAACCGTTATTATTAAAAAGATTAAAATTTCTAATGCAAAGAATGTCACTGTTCCCCCCCCCCACACACACACACGATGACATTTCATCATACTGGAGTTCGAAATTAGTTCTTCCCATTATTAAAGTTGATTTGCAAATGGTTATCCGTTGATAATGATCTGACCTGCGATTTTACATACTTCATTTTCGAAAATGTCTCTTCGCATTGTAAGTACTCCCAAATACGGATATCTATCCCTGTGCGTATAGTTTTAATTCAGCAAAGATATTAATAAAATTGAGTTAGATCCTTTTTCTTTAAACATCACTTTTAACATAACACTTTGCAAATCAGTCACTTCCATTTGAATGTGTGATGGAAGCTTCTCAATTATAAAGTTAAACGGATTTTGAAACATGGAAATATCTTTTGCACTTGTATCAAGATCCAAAAAACGCCACTGTAGGTGTACTATGCAGCCCGCACGTTCTTCTTATTTTTTTAATGGAGAGTTTGCTAATATCTGAAATTTTTACAGCATGCAAAATGGTCCAATTTTTTCTTTGACCTTTGGTTTCTTTTGAAACAATGCAAATTTTAGGCGATATGGTTTTACGACATACAATGCACATAGGAGTACTGTTTTCCCCTGTAATTTTAAACTGGATTCGTTGCGATATCCCACGGCGTCTATGGCGAATGCTATTTTCCATAACCATTCGCTGTTCAATAATAAAGGCTGTGCGCAATTTTTCTCATTTAAAAAAATATCTATGACTTCTCTCAGTTCGAAAAATCTCGCTGTTGAGCGAGAAAAAACGTTGCTGAAC
>KK121392.1:86243-124503 GCA_000611955.2 Stegodyphus mimosarum | reverse complement strand
ACCGTCGAACAGTTGTATGGTACGGCAAATCAAGACATTCAGCTTCGATCTCTAGTAAACATTCACGAAACTGGCTATGATTAGACAGCGAATGGATGTTTACTACTAATACAGGTTTAATAGCATATAAGAGATTGAGGTGTTTCCCACAAAAAAGCTTGCTGGTGAATAATACAATGAATTACCAGACGTTTAAAACATTTAACATCTTCACAAGCCTTAAAAATTTGTCCAACTAATCCTATTCCTCTTCCACACATATTTTTTCCACCATGAGTTGCAACACATTTTAACCGATTCCGTTGCAAATTGTACTGTAACATTTTCTCGACTTCCTTGAAAATATCTTTCTTTGTAGTTGCTTTACGTAGACTATTCACAGAAGTTGATTTTTCAATCACCTCAAATGCAACATTGACAACTCGAATAAAAACAACAATTGGGCAGTATCAGTAATATCTGTCGACTCAAGAGCTAAAGAAAATCATTTGAAATTGTTCGCTTGATAAGGCTTGCGATGCCCTCTAGTCTTTTAACAACTGTTCTCGCCGAAACAGTGACAGAACGAAACATATCTAATTTTTGAGGGGCACATGTCTTCGGCTGCCACAAGTAAACATGATGTAATTAATTCACAATCGGTAATTGTGATGACGTATTCTGTTTTTAAACTTTCTATTTTAATGACCGTTTATTTTATGTGAGTTTGAATACCGTGTCGCGTGCTTAGTTTGATAATGACAAGTAGTCCTTTTCGCACAGCCATAATGTCATTTCATATTAAATATAAAGCTTTGTCATTTAATTCTGTGATAAAATAAATATCACCCTCTTCGACTTTAAACACAACATTCGAGGTCTACTTATCTCTTCTGGTTTGATTTTGAGAATGGCATGGTAACGGTAAGCAATGAATAAAATAAAATCAACAAAATATAGCAAAATACCTAAACAGATGATACCAGACGCACCGCTCTAGCAAAACTGTCAACATGCTCGCATGGCACACATGCATAAACATTCGCCAATTAGCACTACTTTAAAAAGAATGACAAGCTATCGGCAGTTGCACAACAAATTATAATTTATTTTTCATATAAAAAACAATATCATCCCGCAGGCCGTAGTTTGCTGACCCTTGTTGTAAACCAAAGAAAAATTTCAATAAACCGTTTGTGAGCCAAGACTAGAAGGAATAATTTTATTACTTTCAGTCACATTGATTTTCTACCTTTAGCACATTTTGAGTTCTGACATAAAAAGCTTCGTGAATTACTATTTAAAGGCACTAAAATATAAAAGAAAATTTTCAGCTACCATACTTATTTTCTTGGTTTATATGACTACAAAAAAAAAAAAAAAAAAATAAAAAAAAAAAAAAAAAAAAAAAAATTGTGGAGCTTCCAAGAATGAATTCTAATACGATATTAAGCTAATTTTAAGGAAGAGTAAAAGAGATATCATAAAAATGACAAGGACTGCTACATTCTATTCGGCTAAAATTTTCTTCGGCAAGTTTGATTTAGAATCAGTTATTGTTTGCAGCACCCGATTACAGTTTTAGTCAATATAACCAAGAATATTATTACAGTTAATACGCTTTTTTAACATTTCGAAACATTTCATAAAAGCTGTGTAATTTAAAAAAGTTATATACATATACTGCAGAGTCATTAGAATTTTTTGAACAAGAGAAATGAAAAATATTCAATGCCCTCGCCGGGATACTGCAAAGTCATTAAAATTTTTTGAACAAGAGACATGAAAAATATTCAATACCCTCGCCGGGACTGGAACCTGGACCTCTCGAATACGTGCCGTGTGTGCTACCGTTACACTACGAAGGCATGCACAAAGGAGGGAGATAATACTTTATATACTCCCCCTTTTAAAGAGCGACTGGAAATTAGAGGGCCCAGTCGCCAAATCCTGGTGGTGGATCATCCATCACGGTAGCACACTCGGCGCGTATTCGACAGGTCTGGCGAAGGCACTGCACGTTTTTCATGCATCTTGCTTCAAGAAAATCCTAATGACTCTACAGTGGCGCGCCGAACTAAAAGGTGGTAGATGATGATTATTCACCACCAGGATTTGGCGATTAGGTCCCTCAAGCCCCAGCTGCCCTTTAAAAGGGGAGTATATTAAGGCAGTGATCCCCAACCCCCGGTCCGCGCCCATTTCATTCAACCGGCCATTTCACTGAAACTGAATTTAAATTCCTAGGTTTATACCCCAAATTAAAAACATCTTTGTTTCATTAAAATTACGCTGTACATAAGCAACACATTAAATTAAAACTGGACATAAGCAACACATTTCGGGTGTCACTGTCTCCGATTACCCCCAGATGGAACCGTCTCACTGCAAAGGAACAAGCTCGGGGTTCTCATTGGTTTAACGTAAGTTAAAATGTTAAATCACTTTATATTTATTTTTTGGTGTAACTGTATTTTATTCTGAAGGCATGTATAATAACAATAAAATTAAAATTACTAAATCAAAATAATCTTAAATATAAACAATCAACGTCCCCCCCCCCAGCGAGCCGCGGTAAAATTATCAAACGTTGACCGGTCCGCGGTGATAAAACGGTTGGGGAACACTGTATTAAGGTATAAATGAGAGCAATACGATCCGATCCACCTGGTTTGAAAGGGGGAGTATATAAGGTAGTTTCTTCCTCCTTCCAGCATGTCTTCGTGATGTAACGGTTAGCACACTCGGCGCGTAACAGAGATCCAGGTTCGAGTCCCGGCGAGGGCATTACCCATTTCTCGTGTTTTCTACTTCAAAAATCCTAATGAATCTACAATATATATATGCGTGTGTGTGTGTCAATCGTATTTTCAGATTCACCATCCAAAATACTAATACGCTAGATTTTTTCAACAAAAACAACATTTATCATTCTTTGCTTTTCAAATTAACAATAAGCCGCAGTAGCATTGCTTGAAGCAACACAATTTTTAAAACGTTTTTTTTGCACTCGTTGACACATGCACACAACAGTTTCCATAAGAATAAAAATATGTCAAGAACAGCTTTATACTTTTTTCACCCTTATCTTTTTCTACCGTCTAAATAAACATACCCGATCGACGAACAACCATTCAAAAGAAGGGCCCCGCCATTCGCATGCAAAATTCTCGATCACTATGCAACAAGACAAAGTTTGCTTCATCGAGTTTTTTTTTTTAACGGAAAACAGCGTTCTGCAATCATTTCGATTTTTATACAATGAGACGCCCTCTCTTACATTTTTCTTCCTTCCCTCACAACTATGAAGAGGTATACAAAAATCTAGCAGCAAATTTTATTCAATATTTTCCATGCCGGGGATGACGGCGAAAGCTTTGAAAAATTCTATCCACGTTTCGATGCGTTTGAAGTAGGCTACACATACCTGATACGTTTCGAAAGAAAGATAAACAAAACACAGACATTTTAAACCAACGAAGGAGAAATACGGAACGAACGATGGGATATTTATCCTTCAAGATTTAGAAGATGGCTTCAAACGGGAAAAATCCAATATCATAGGGAAGTGTTTGGTTGCTTTGCACAATCTGAAACTGGAAACGAAAAGTGAATAATTAGCCCTTAAACCAAAAACATTTTACGTTCGCTCACAACCACGATCCATGCACTACAAAGAAGAAAATTAATTATTATTTCCTATTACAGCAATCAAAGGCACATATAGACTAAAACAATTCCTTTCAAATGCATTTACACTAAAAATGCTGAAACTAACAGGATTCATCACGTATTAAATTAGTATGCATTAGACACACATGATTTTTACAATAATTTATGCACAGTTCAGTTTTTGTTTTGTTTAAAAAAAAACGGTAAAAACAAGGCGATTTTCACATTTGCTAAGATATATTCCTTCCGTTCCCTTACTTTTAAACTAATCGCGAAGTTCATAAAATAAACGACCAAATTTCGTCGCTTTCAAGCTTTTCTAATACAGATCAGTGGGTTGGCATTTAGTAAGTTTATAAAGTATTTATCCCGTCTTCGTAGTGTAATAGTCAGCAAGCTCGGCGCATATTCCAGATGTCCGTGGTTCGAGTCCCGGCGAAGACGTTCTTCATTTTTCATGTCCCCTGCTTCGAAATAACCTAATGACTCTACAAGTTCTACAAACTAACTACAAAAACGTTTACTAAGAGGGAAAAAATAGCAATAGACCAACAGCCTAGTTTTTCTAGTCAGAGAATAATTTTACATGCAAATTGAACTAGATCTAGGTCACACGCGCGGTAAAATTTCACTATTTTTCCGGGAAGTGGGTTACTTCTGATCACAGTTGCAAGTTTTTTGCTCAGTTTTTGTTAAGCAGCGAAATTTGGAAATAAGTGAAAAAAGTGCCAAAGAAAACCTATTAATGGGAATTCTCCGCAATGCGCCCTCTTCTTATGACGAGCCCTAAACACGAGCTTGTTTGCCTACTCGTTAATCTAGTTTTGTTGACGGAACACTGGAAAACGAATGCATGCAACATAAATAGTGATCATATAAAAGACACAGAAGGCACTCCACAATCATCATTACCATTACGAAAAATATCCACGCGGTCAATAGCCCATAGCCATGATGAAAATCCCCTCCAATAAAAGTCCACACGATTACATACGCGCACATTAGAACATAATTTTCAGTTTATACAAAAAGTATAATTTTAAAATTTTGTTGAATTCCGTGGACTTAAAAATAGGAATAAATGCTTAATTTCTATAATCTTTTCTTTATGTGCATTGTACGGCTTTACGCTACTTTAAGATTGTAGCATTCATTATTTTAATTAACCAAATTATTTTTAGTTTGAACTTTCCTATCGAATTCTCAAAGTTTCAGTTGCTGCCCGAATTTAGCGCGAGTGAGATATTTATGCAAATCGCATATATCTGTTAGCAGTTTAAAAGGCAGGAGTTAACGAGGGGAAAGACAGAGCCTTGGATTTATCGCCGTAAGGCTGTGCGCGAAAAGATTTCCTCTGTCTGCTGAAAGTTCGCCTTCATAGGCAATTTGCAATTACCAGTGTTTGCTAGTGAAATTCGCATAATTGCATTTCACTAAGAGTTAAGCTTCCCTCGCCGTCCTATTTAGAATTAAGTTAGGTATTGAATTTGTTAACACACTTTAGTTTAATATTATTTTAGTTCAGCCCAAGTAGTGGCTTACTCTCGATTTGAAGAGTTGTAAATATTTGAATTAAAGGGTCACTTTTAAACCCTCATTCCTGACTTTGTAGTTTTTCAACACTAAGGACATAGCCTAGATCTGCTCACTGTCCTCCACATAAGGTTTCACAGTTTATGCTCACGAAAAGAGTCAAGAGATTGAAGGAGAAACCTTACAAGATGTCTCCTACTAGAACGGCAATGACAGACAGACAATTTTCGTATCGTTTTACATTCTCATTACAGTAATTACAAACTCAAGCGAAAGTTTAAAATAAATGTATTTACTGTCACAACCTAAGGGGTACACAAAACTCAGAATATAACAGAAATCAAATCTGACACTTCCGGGTTATGCCACACAAATAACAAGTCAAATTAAAGCCGAAATCAACACGCGCCCCAAATAAACCTTGGCCCTACCAGTATTCGGATGCCAGTATCTGCGATGCAAACACGGCTACCAAAGCAAAAGCCGACAAATGAATCCAAGTAGTAAGAAGGCATAACAGAATAACGCCGAGAGCAAGACTGTCAAAAGTTCTCTCTAAAATACATGAAATCTGCGCTTATACACGCTAATTATTTTGCATTCGGGTGGGAATTGATGAAACCGAAAATTATAATAAAGCCAAAATAATAAGATAACTGCGTTAATTAACATAACCTTACGGCATTAATTTTATTATTTAAAGCCTGAGTAAGTCTGACAAAAGAAACGCGCCGAGTCTAGCACAAAGCTGCTCTTTACTGCACTCAGCAACAAAGATTTAAAAAAGGAAGAATTAGGCTTAACATGAGCTTGAGGACAATGTTCAGCTTTGTGATAAAACACAAAATATAAACAAGAACAAACTAAATTACGCAGCATCTGAATTTCTAGCCCCTATAATACCCTTAAAAAATAAATAATACGCCAAGTTACTGGGTATCTCTTTGTTGATCGATCGATGTTAGATAGATCAGCAAGAGGGCCGCCAGGAAGAAGTTAGTGAAATCGGGGTCTAAGGAAACAAAGCTTTTGCAGAGTCATAAAATCAAACAGTTACGATAGCGTGATTTATAATCTCCCCTTCAGGCATTTAAAAAGCGTGAAAAAATAATACTACACCTTGTCACTACTTTCAGGCGCTACGCAATTCGTAGGAGAAAGAGTTTTATTTAGGAGAAAGACAAAATTTAGCGCATATAAATGCCCCATAAAAGCATGCCTTCAGACATGTGCACATCGATAACATTAAGGACGAAGCTTAAGAAACCATTCTAGAACAAAAATAGTTTTTCAGAGAAGGATGACGGGGCTCAGTCTGATTAAATATTAAAAAATACTAAATTTCTTTTTATGGTATGAATATTCGCAACTCAATGATACTAGAATACAAAATGCGATACTTTTATACACAGTACAGAAAATAGCAAAGCGTTAATTAAGTGGGACAAGACTGCTATCTAAAAGTGAACGAGAAACTGTTACGACTAAGTAATACTTTAAATTGACGTTAATGACTTTAGAAAGGCCTCTTACTCGAGGCACGTCTCTCTACCACAGCTCTCTTATAACCTATTCCGTGGCTCAGCGAAATACAAGTTCTGAGAGCTGCTGCCATTTTCAGCGACATGAGATTTTATCTTACCAACCCAGTATTAAACTGAAATATACACTCTTTTGACCCCCTTCCCAAAAAAGAAGTACTATGAAGAAAGAGTTTTTTTTTTTTTTTTAATTGAAAATTTTTAAATTCTCAGAGGTAAGTAAGAAAACAAACAAAATACAGCAACAAAACACAAAATAAAATAAACTTACAAATTCACAGATGACACGTAAGAGATAAATTTACAGAAGAAAGAGAAAGCCATTTTATCTTGGGCAAATACGTGAAGAGGGGGAGGAAATGAAATATTCACAGAGTTTAGCGCGATTGTTTTCAATAAAATTAAATATGCATAAAATTCATACACAGGTTATGAAATGGTTAAAAATTCAAGGATATAGGACGCACCAGCGGCTGGCAATTACACACTGAATGTTCATATCAATAACTGAGGAAACCCCCCCTGGCGACGATGCATGCTTGTAAACGTTGAAGTAAGGAGTGATAAAGATTCCAAATTTCATCTTTATAGCTTCTGCTCGGCATTTCTCAATTGCTGCTCCAGATATGAGACATTTTGTGGTGCCTGAATCTGGCGGCCTATATCACATACATATTCGATTGGCAAAAAGTCTGGTGACCTTGCTGGACAAACAAAGGCATTTCGGAGACAGTCCAGAGATGTGCCAGCTGTAAGGGATCTAGTATGCCATGATGGATATTGGAAAGGCTGCAGAGTGTTATCAACATATCGTTAGCTGTTAAAAGTTGCATGCAGTATGACTTAAGTTGACCTTCTGCCGTAAGATATAGCACACTACACTATCACACCAGGTGTGATGGCTGTATGCATCTGTAAAACAAAAACTGACTGGAAGCCCTGCCCCTCCACATATGGACCCGATGCTCCTAGACTGAAGCGGGATTCATGCGCTGAACACTACGCGATGCCAAATGGTTGGCAGCCAAGATGATCAGCTACACCACTCCAGATGGTTCTGTCGCTGTTGTGGGGTTATACAGAGACTTCTTAAAGGCCGGTGGAAGCGCAACCCAGGTTTAGCCAAGCGCTGTGAGATGGTAGAAGGTGCCACGCGCGGTTTGAAAGAGGCTGTAGCATGTTGGATAGCGGACAATGATGCCTAGGTCAGTTTGACTCTGTTGTTGCACAATCATCTGATCCCGCCTCGCATTCATTCCCCTTTGCCTTCTGCAGCCTCGATCCCGCCGATAAGTATCTTGCTGCCAAGGTCCATAGAATTATTGTTGTCAGCACCTTCGCACACGCATGTGGCGGCTTATTAGTTGTTATAACCAGCCTGTTTCATGCATCCCTATGCGACCGCGTTCGAAGTCGTCCAATTGTCTATCACGTCTTCGATAACGTCGTAACGGCATTATTGGTTAAGTCTACAGGGAACTGCAACGCTGACCGCCAGAAAAGATAAACTGTTCACAAATGTCATCTGTTTTACACGATGTTAGAAATTGGCCCTATGGCCGAAGTTAACACTTACTGGCCTTGAAAGTTTAATCACTTTCATGCTCAGATGAAGGAATATGAATACAAAATTTCGAGATGATTTCATTATTTTTTACGGGCGATTCCCCCCCTTCCACCAAACAATGGTGTATTATAAGAAAATGCATTGCATATTTCCTAGTTTAAGTCGAGAAACATATGCTAATTTTTGCCACTGAATTATGAGAATTGGCGTACAAACGCGATCGAAAAATGAATAATTGAAAAAATAATTATTGGCAAATAAATACTTTCTTAGTTCATGTTAATACATATTAACCATACTTCTCAATACCAGTATTCTACAAGGAATACTTGTAATTCGACCGACTTATAATAGATTTTTCTCACAATTCTTGGAAGTCTTTCTCTGGTACAGAGAAGTCAAGATGAATAGCATTGTCCTCTATTTCACCGTTACCACTGCCATCAGGCGCCTCGCAAATTTCAAATTTCTTCAGCTCCGTCCGCTGTATTATTAGTGTAACATACTTTAAATGATCCGACCAATGTTTCAGGTCGGTTTTTCGAGTGGATGACAACTCAGCACTCTTTCTTAGCTCCTCAGATAGATCTAAGTAAGCTAGCTGATTATTTATCCGAACTTCTGGCGATATGCAGCTCGATTTAGCTGGCGATTTTAAATTCAGCTAGTACACCTATTTTCAGTTTCCAATTAATTTTTTTCAGCAAAATTTAATCAATCGTCTTATAAATGGATCGGCTTGTATTCGGAAATATAATGTAACAACTACTTAAAATTATTAATAATATGTTAATCTGTTATTAATAATATGTCTTATACGATATAATTTGCAATATATCTAATTCAAAATTCGCATAAACTATGTAATATAAAACTTTTTAAGCCGTATATTATATACTCGATCATAGAATAATCCTTTCTTGGTCACCCAGCAATACGTTGGTTATATTTTTGGCAACAGTAAAATTTTTTTCTAAGAACGAAGAAGTGATATGATATTTCCATACTGATAGTGTAAACAAAAAGGAGTATGAAAATGAGTGTAAAAAAGTAAAATAAAGATACACTTTTTATTTAATTATCAGAATCGATTTTGATGAAATCTTTAAATGTCTGGATGGGCACGTTTGGCAAATTACACTACCGAGCATTTACCATCCACGCAGCTTAGCAGCTATTATTGCGCGAAATTTAAGATCTTGAATTTTTTAATTCATGCAAGCAGTCTTCAAAATGTCACAATTCTACAATGGCTTAAGATTTTTAATTCACCTTTCAAATTTAACCAATCTATAATGCCTGCACAAACTGAGCCAACTGAAAGCAATAAACGTATTTCTTAACAATTCTACTTTTTATTTTACATTTTAATAATGCATATCTGATACAATTTAAAATGCATTTAATTAATAATATAAGCAACTAATTATTTATATGTATTTGCAGTTTCTAACATATCTAGTTAGAGACATTTTCTAAAACACGTTAGTTCTTGTGTTGAAGCTTTCCTGGACTTCTACTATTTCGTCTACTTAACTAGACTATATAAACGAAGTGAATTTAAATAAAGAGCGAAAATCGAAGTTTCGAAGGAAGACAGAGGGCAGACAGCCTCTGCCTACCTTGTAAATCTTCTGCTACTGCTTGCATTTAGCCCTGAATTATAAACTGCCAAGTTTGTCTTTCATTGAAATGAAACTCGATGTCGTGGAACAGCGGAGTCTGATTTTAAGGCCTTAAATTCAAACTTGTAAATAATTTAAATTATCGTTGTCAGTTTAGCCCGCAAAAAGCGAAAAGTTAATTTTTAAAATATTTCAGTTTCTCTAACTTCAAGCTTACGTTGTTTTTACATTATTGTAAAAATTTAATGTATTGAGACTTAAACGTTTATTCGTCCGGCAGTCTAAGAATGTTACATTAGTGTAACAGTCTTAGACTAAGTTAAACTGAACTTTGTAAGATTTGTCTCTACTACTCCAGACAAACTAATACTTCTAAATCCTACAATGAGCCTGCCGAATTCTCGCACAGACGTAAATGAATTACCAGCACAAAAGAAGGATGAAAAGTAACCCTTTATTAATTCAAAATTTAACAGAAAGGCACGATCTTCGTGCATTACAAAAACACCGTCAACTTGCGGTGTAACTAACTTAATTGTAGAATATAATTCAAGTAGAATCTAAAATAAAAGAGTGCTGGATTAGCACGTTAAATTACACCTAACAGGTTGACTCACAAAAACCTAACAGGCGCGATGATAATCCGAAATGGCCAAGAGGCTTATTAGCGTAACAGCGAGATAGCAACAAAACGTGCGCTGGCTAGCGAAAACACGCTCTGAATAAACTCAAGAGATTCACCCGTTTATAATGGGTTGGATGGAAAGTTCTGTCGTATTTGAAAGAAAATATTTGAATTCATTTATAAAAATATGTGTTTAACATTAATCAATTATATATGTTCCGTTATTTGTTACAACCTGTTGCCATCTTTCAGGTAATCTGTGAATTCCTGTTTTGTAGAAGTTGTCCTTGGAGTTAAAATAGTCAGCAACTGCCTTAGAAACACTTTCAAAAGACTTGAATTTTTTTTTTCCCGTTAGATAATTTTGCAGAGATCTGAACAAGTAATAATCAGATGGTGCAATGCTAGGTGAATACGGTGGGTGCCAGGTGAATACGGTCCCATCCTAACGCATTCAGTTTTTGTTGTGTCACCATAGCGAGCATTATCGTGGTGGAACACTATTCCTTTTCTGGACGCTAATGTTGGCCTTTTTTCTTAGATAGCTGTATTCAGTTTATCCAGCTGATTGCAGTACAGATCCGCGTTGACGGTTTTTTTATCCGTTTCAGCAACTCGTAGTACACTGGACCTTTCCTGTCCCACCACAAACAAAGCAGTACTTTTCATTGATGGATACTTGGTTTTGGAACTGTTGCTGATGATGTTCCTGGATTACAGTAAGATTTTTTTCTCTTAATATTCTCGTAAAGAATCCACTTTTCATCTCCAGTAACCAGTCTGTCCAAAAACGGCTCCACATTGTGTCTAATCAGATGTGATGAACACATTCTTACACGATCAGACAAATTCTTTTCCGTTAATCCATGTGGAACCCAAACACTTTGCTTTAACACAAACCCAAGAGATTTAATGTGATCTCCAACAGTTGTATGATGAATGCCAAACTCTTCTGCAATTTCTCGACTTGTTAAATGTGGATTTTTTCCAACATGGTTCGCAAAACATCACTATCGATCTTGGATGGTCGTCCATATCGATCACTTTCTTTGAGGCTCAGATCCTCGGAACGAAATTCGCTAAACCATCTTTGCCAAGTACGAACATTTACAATATCTTTTCCAAACACCGCACATAAATTTTTACATGCAATTGGTGCGTTGCTTCCTTTTTGGAATTCATATAAAATGCAGTATCGTAAATGCACTTTATCTACTGACATGTTTTTCACTTTAAATATCATAATCACCTTTTATATTATACAGCAGCTTTTTTTTTTTATTTTTTTATTTATTTATTTATTTATTTATTTATTTATTTACAAGAAAAATCGCCTGCCTATTTAAAATACGACAAAACTTTCCCTCCAACCCGATATATTCATTTCACTTAAATTTACATCCTGGCAAGAAGATACCAGGGGAAGTTGAGAGATTCAGGAAAGGTATCAAACTTAAAATAAATTTATTATGCAAAATAAGGGAAACCCTACAACTTTATCAGTCACGTGCTTTGTATTAGCCCATTCCTTAATCCTTGCATTTGACCATTCCTAAGAAGCAAGTATTAATAATATTCACAGCAGTTTCACAGGATTTTAAAAACCATGCATATTAATTACTGTCGAAACTAAGTTTCTTATATATGGCTTTCTTACATTACACCTAACATATGTCGACGCGTTCCAACTTGAAAAAGGTTCCCAGGCCTTGAAGTTAAGCTACAGACGTTCAAAACAGATCAAAGTAAAAAGTTTATTGCTTAAAAATAACAAAAAATTAGCAGTTAGAACCACATTTTTCATCAACGAAAACATGCTACTAGCAGAATGGCCTGAGTTGGGAATAAATCCATCCAAGGCGCACGTGGGGATAAAATTAACAAAACCGAGTTAGGAAAGATCTAAATCAATGTTAAGCCAATTTTCAAATGTCAATAGAGGGAAGGAGAAGAAAAAAATTCTGAAAAACATCAAAACAGGAATTAATAAATCATTTAATCCCAAATAATAATAGCGCATAGCACCTGATTACCTCTTAAACAGTCCAGCATCTTATAACTCATCTCCATTCCGTCTGCCCCATCGTCTAAATATTAATTAGAACCACAAAATACAGGAGAATAACAAAAGACCGTCATTCGAAATAATCCACAATTAAGAACTTCCCACTATAACAATGATAATCATAACAACGCTAATAATTAGTATCTAGGGGGGAGAGGGCTCTTCTTCAATTAAAAAGCTTAATGACGAGGACGCAGGTTCGGAACTATTTCCCATTAGAGTTGGCTTCCTTTTAAACGGCTCGGTTCAAATCCCTGATTAGAGGCGGCGTGCGGAATGGAACGGGGGGATTTGTCCGAGAGTGAATAATAAACTGGGATAGCTCCGGTAATTGCCTAATGGGGAAGTTGTGATGCGGCCGACGGGGGATTTGGAGAAGCTAATCCTAATGGGCCCCGCAGTACACACGACCGTATAATAAACACGAACACGCATTCATCCTGCCAAGATTCGGTCGGGCAAGCGGCGATATCAAAAGACCCGCAGGATGGGTTATTACGCTTTACAGCTAGAAAGGCCAGATACTGAGACTCCATAATAGATGCGGTAGTGTTGATACTACATTAATAAAATAATACCATATGCAAACAGCTCCGTGTCATTTATTATTCTCTACGTCAAGTAACGGTAACCAATGAGTATTCGAACATAAAAAAAGGCGTACTATTGACACAGCAGCTCAAAAATAAAAATATGTTTTATATTAGTATCAATCATACCCAGATACCTTGATAATTTAATAAAACTCCTTCCATTTTGGTTATGCTTCGCAGCTAATTATAAGCCTTGTCTATGCTTACGAATGTATCAATACTATATCAACAACTGGTCAGTATCGATTCCATATAAGTCACAGTTTTATGTTTGAATCGACCGCACACAGTGTCAATACTATACCGGTGTCGATTCTACGCCTTGGCGATGACATGTTGTCGGCCATGCAGAATGTGAATTCTAAGCCAGTGGCAACTCCGTACAGGTGGCTAATACACATTAATCGTCTTGCTTCTAATTACACCAATATCAAAAATTCTACTTACAATTTATTTGTGTTTTGTTTGTTTATGCCATGTTATCAAAAATTCTGTTGTTGTTTGTAAGTTTTGTTTGTTGTTAATTAGTATGTCAGTGTCTCTCATATGTCACCATGGATTCTACGCCATTATATTTATATACTTATTGTTTGATTACAATAAAGCACTCGACGGCTATTTGCTTAAGGGTAAGGATGCCTAGGTAGAGAACTTTCTAAGCAAAACTGACTCATATACACGTTACACATGACCACGAAAACGGCAATACAGTCATCCCGTTCACAGGGATTCGAACGTAGATTCTGCGTAGATTTTTGTAAGCTTCATCGTATTTGTTGAAGAGACTCGCAATGCTATTTTTTTGCTCTGAATTATATTTAGAGATTTATTTCACCTGATTATAGCTGAAAACGTAGTTTTTTTAATGAAGAATTTAAGGATAAGAAGATAATTAAGTCCTTTTCTAATTATTCTTGAAGCATTTAAATTTTTAAAAAAATGGCACATTAATACGGATCACTGAACTAAGATGCTGGATAGAGGACAGATTAATTAGCTAATAAATTTTAATTTTCATTGAGTAGAAATGAATTCATCTGCATTCTATAAGAAAGCAAATACTCAAAAAATTGTTTTTCTATTCCCGCAGTCATAATATTTTTAATATTCAACTAATTCATATTCAAATATTCCAATCCATTATATTTAGCAATAAATCAATATAGTAAATAAATAATTAAAATCAATTAAAAGGAATTTTAATTGTCATTTTCCCTATGATAAACCTCTCTTTAGAGTTCAATAGCAATCGACCAGCTTTTGTCGGGATTCATTTTCTTTTATGGTATACTTACGTTTTATATATATATATATATTATATACATATGTATGTATGTATTACGCATTGCTCGTACTCGTCAATTGCAATTTTTAATATTTCTTGGAAAAAATCAACATGGGAATCCAGAAAATGATTCTTCGTGATGCTAAAATTATTATTAACTAGGCACTGTCATGCCACAGTGTTTAAAAAAAAATCCCATTGTTTAAAGGTAGATACTATGCTCATATCCTGGCCTAAAAATAAAAGCTGCGAGTCAAAATTAAGGGGTTGCTCTTAGGAAGGCTTAATTAAAAATAGTTACAAGAAATGCTAATCAATACTTAATATCTCATGGATTTAACACTCATAGATTACTCCCTAAATGATCACATATACGGCAAACAGATATTCCGCATTCGTAAGGAAACGAAAGGTGAATCAAAATGAGTTATAGTCTTGTTTTTCAAAAGGCAAAACCATCATAAGATACTATTGGATTTAATCTTTAAATTATTCCAATAATGTTCAGAATAATGGGAGCCTTTCCCATTGTTCTTAACTATAATTTACTAATGAAAATCCTATTTTGGTTTCAAATGATTTTCATTAATTACATTAATGATGTGGATATTGTTAGAAACTATTAGTAAAAATAGTCATAAATACTTTATTATTGATATGTTTATGTACTATTTTATTAAAATCTTATTTATTAATTATCTCAGTTTTTGAAATGATAAGCAATAAACTATTATAATATGAAAGAACAAAAGAACTAAAATCAATTATTTGCTGATATTTGGGAAAATTTCATCAGGCAATATACATGAGAAGTATTTGTAATTATTTTTAACACACCCACTTGTTGAAATGAAAAACAATGCGTTGTTATAGTTTGAAAGATAAATTAAATATTATAAGGAGATATACGTTATTAATAATAAAAAAGTGCAATATTTAAACTGATTAATAATACATAAAAGAGCATTTCAAAGCTTTCACACCCTATATAATTTGTCTCCATTCTAGTACCATGCACATCCTTGTATACATTACTGACTTACAGTGAAGAATTAAGAACTCTGTTGCTTCCATTCAAGTTTTCAATTCCTAATATACTGATGCTGAACGAGACCTAAAAACACCTTTTCTTTTACAGTATCTCCCCCTATGATCCCTAAGGCAGGCGTTGATTTTCCCTTTCCCAATTAACGTCAATGTCCCCTTCCTGACTGCAAATGCAACGCCACCTCGCCAACGCGTAAAAATTTCTTGTATTAAAGTAATCATCTCATATACCTCCCCCCCCCCAAAAAGAAACACGTAAAGAGAGGGGGGAGAGAGAGAAAAAGAGACAGGAAACATATAGTTCATATACCCCACCCAAAAAACACACAAAGAGAGGGGGGAGAGCTAGAAAGCAAATAAAAAGCTAACAGAAAAAGAGAATATATTTCTCCTTCCGTGGCACAATCACAACCCACACGACAAAAAAAGGCAGAAAATAGAAGTTTTTCACCCCCAAGGCGAAAAATAGAAACCCGAAATAAAAGCGAAAATGTAACCTAATACAAGAGTAAAAAAAGGAGCCTAAAAATTGAGAAACCCTTCATGACAGTTTCGCTATAGCTCTTATCATTGCACTTTTCCAGTTTTTTCTCACTCCCACCCCTCCCAGCTTTCTTCCAAATTCCCTTTTCCCGTAAAAAGCTTTCCTCTAGTCGCTACAGCACCACAACTGGAAAGAAAAAAAGGGGGGAATGCTTCGGGGAGCCTGTTCTCGACTCGAGGGGATTTCGGTAAAACAAGAGAAAAGTGCAGCAGTGGTGGTTAAATCTCTACAGACACCCCGAACTCTTGTATACAGCGAACTTTCGAAAGAATATAAAACGTTGAGCATAGAAAGGAGAAATTCCCTTCCTGCCTTTAATACCAGAAGCTTTAAATTAAAAAATAACAAGTCAGTAAAAGTTCAGATGATTTTTAAATTGCGATGTGGGTTAGAGGTGCCAGTAGTTAAAAAACTGCGTAAAATATTTCTCGCCAAAAACCTTAACTAATTATAGTTAGTTGAGATAAACAGATGTCTCGATGCTGACATAAGGCAGTGATCTTCAAATTGCGCTGCGCGAAATCCTGAGATCCAATGAAAACCATTTAGAAATGGATTACATTAGAATACGAATTTAAATACTATTCCCTCAAAGATCATAATCAATGATTTGTTTTTTATATCATGTTAATATTAAAAACACATTAATAATTTTCTTTCAAATGTTAATTATATAATATTCCCCATATTCAATAGCTGACAGTGTAACTATTTTACATTACACTAGTTTAAACTTCAAAGTTTTTAATCAGAAAATTAAATCTACCGACAACTTCCTGTTTCTACAACTAAACTAGATGCATTTATCTATCATTATAGAATGTACTAATTAAATTCAGTTTGCAATATATAAAATCAATAAATTATCGCATGCTTTAACGTCATCTTGGAAATTAATGGTATTTGAAATTCCTTTGTTAACAATAAACACGAAATGCCAGAGATCCTTTAATTGCATTTTTAGCAGCTGTGTCTGTTTCCGCAATTTCTGAATTACGGAAAATGCGCCAAATTCTTCATATATTAAACAGTGATGAGCTGAGAAAGATTGTCTTACAAAAGCGGGAAGTGTCACTAAGAAGAAACCAATGTTGAATTTTTAACACTGTTATTCGGAAAAAGGAAGAAAGAAATACAGTCAACTTCCGTTCTACCCGAGTAATATGGGAACGACATCCACGGTTAAAAACTGCGAAAAATATTTCTCTCCAAAGAACTAATTTCAGTTGCCCTAAACAGATGTTTCAGTAATCGCCTCTGTATTTAAAGAAACAAAGAAGGAAGAACCCATATTATAATTAATAAAAAAATACTATTCTATTAACAATTACACCTGAATTTTTCATCAATTATATCTACAGAAAAGTTCAGTTAATTATGTAAATTATCAGGATATTGAATGCAAAATGAGCCCAGTACCGCAATTATTGAAAGGATAAACAGCATTAGAAAGAACCTAAATAGGACCTAAAAAACTATGTTTTGAAGATGGCTGGAATGATGTCACTGAGTTCAAATTCACCCAGTTAAAATTTGTTGTTTTAGCTTAATGTTTTTATCCTGCGAAAGTTACAGTTAACCCAGAACCCGCTTAATCCGCCTGCAATAAATAACACACACAAAAATAAATAAATAAATAAAAATAAAAAAAGAGCTTCAGATTCAGAAATAAATAAATAAATAGATAAAAATAAAAAAGAGTTTCAGAAGAAAAAGTTTTCAGATTTCATATTACGCCCAGATGGGTGTTTTTTAACGTTCTGTGTGTTAACTTTACTTATTAAATAATGAAATTCAATTCAACAGCAAAATCACAAAATATTTAAAAGCGCATATCTTTAAAATTTCCGATACACAGTCTCGTGTGTTGGAGATAAAGATGCCCCCCCCCGTACAGTGTTGCCATTGCTCGCTTTGAAATCGTTAAGTTTCTTAATCAAAAACTCATAAATGCTTTAAAAAATATGAAATAGATAATAAAATTCCAAATTCGGGTTTCCATATGCCCATATTCGAATGGAGGACTACGTTATTTAAAATCCGATGTCTCTAGGTACCGTTATTTTACCACAATGCGAGAAACATACGTACACTCATGTAGATTCTTCACTATTTAATTTCTCTAAACATAATACAGGGATCTAATATTTGAAGGCAACAATTTGAAAAGTTAAAAAATGTCAAAACGAAATTAACAGCCTATCTGGGTAAATTGCCCCTTTGGGCTAAAAATAAATAAATAAATAAAAATTACAAACTCGATGTATGCGATGGTTTATAAATGAGACAGAGAGAAGTGTAATCTCGCATTCTGCCTGGCCGATACACAAAATTCAAATTTTATGTTTCAATGCATGTAAAATAACACATTTTAATTGAATACATATAAAAAAATTACACTCTGAATTCAACACTGATATACCTATTTAGTGGGGAGAAATTCATTCATATAAATTATCGAATTAATAAAAAATCACAAATATGACAAACTAACCAATTTTGAAAATACAAGAAATCCTTTTCTTCTCCTACGTCACACAGTTACGGAAAAGGCAGATGTCAATCCTTATTCACCCTTCCAGTAGCCCCTCAAACTACAGCCACTTTTTTATGCACTCACCATTTTACAGGGAAGTTCAAACATGCACCTGACCAGAACATTCTTCGGAAATAAATTAATTCCATTTGGATAATTACTTCCGCTTTCCTGAAGGTGAATGGATTTCCTTGCAGAACGAAACTTAATACCGTGAAATTTTAGAAGCGACACTAATTACAAAATAAAAAAATATATATATCATTTTAGGGATTAAAAATCGCAAATAGAAATCCCATTATGAATTTAAATATGCAAATAAGACATTAAGGCCGTTATTTGCATAAATTCATTGCGTAGAACAAAACAGGTTCATTTACATTCATTATCCTAGTAAATGAATACGCATTAAATCCAAAAGAAATACCGGTATTTAAAAGATTATTTGCGAAAGGAAACGAAGGCAGCGAGTATTTTAGAGAACCAAGCAAGTTTTCACAAAATGAAAAAGGTATGAAATTAGGGCCGTAATCGAAATCCTTTTAATACACATCAGATTTATTGCAAAGTTAATGAAATTCAATTAAAAAAATCGTAGATTAAAATCCCAGACTATATAACAGCATTAAATTACGTATTCATAGAGAATAAATTATTCCTAAAATAAATAATAAATGCCTGAAGGACTATTCAGATATAAATATGCGGGGCTTTGCTTGCGATTACGAAGCTGTTGAATGAAATGCCTACTCAGCTAGGGGAGGGATAGAACTCAAATTCAGTTTTACCATGCTGTGTTCTTATACTACAAGCGGATATCGTAACACTCTCTCGTCCAAATTTTGTTCTGAATCTACTCTCGATATATAAAATAAGCTTAAAATCGTAACAGAGATTTTTCCAAAAAGGAAGAAAGAGAAATAAAATAACTGCACCAGAAATCGATGAAATATTCTTAATTAGGTGACATCTTAACCGTAGCTTTAAAATTCTAACAGAATATTCAGCCACGCCATCTTGTCTCACAGAAAAATCAGAAGACTTTTTTAAAAAAAAATCAAGATAAAAATCATTTCTTTTTACCTTAAAAAATATAAGAAGTAAGTTTCATTGGTTTTGATTCTAGGTAAACATATCTCTAAAAAACTTCATAATGATGTAATTATGAGTAACAGAATTAATGTATATTTGTAACTTTTTAAGCTGTCACAGGCGCGCGATTGACACTGTGTACATCGGCATAAATAGACAATGCATAATATAGTTAAAGGATTAAAATAACAGCGATTAATCAAGGGGAAAGAATTATTTTATTAAGTATCTGCATAGGATCGAAACCGCATACAGTCAAAATAGGTGTTTGAACTAAACTGACGATCCTATGCTGAGTGGTGCCTTGTGCCACATTCGCTATAACCGGAGGCATTCAATGGCAGATTGTGCTGAAGTTAAAAGGCAGAAAGAGGCATGAATTAACAACTTTTTAGGTGGTTGTTTCAAAAATCGGTCCTTCCACTATGTGAAATTGTAAAATCCTCACCACAAACCAGATACATACTGCAAACATATTACATTCTCTTGGTGAAATAATACAAGCAAAATAACCTGCATAAATTTTTGAGGTGTACATGAGTATTTTACTTTTTCGCATACATAACTAAGCAAAAGATATCAAATCTTTAATACAGCTTAACAATCACTTAAAATTCATACCATTTAGCGAGCGGCTTCAGATATGCACAGGATCTGCAAAATTGGTATATCTGCAAATGATGATTATAAAGTTAAAAAGTCACCAACTTAAAATGAAGTTCAAAATCAGCTATTCCATAAGCGTCCATTTAAAAAAAAAAAAAAAAATTGTCTTTCGTTATATGCAAAAGTACCATTTTCTCATTTCCATATAACAGATACCAAATATTTCTATCAAAATTCCAATACTATATCTGATTAACATTGCTATTTACCAATATCGAAATTCAATACTAATTTCAAATACATTTTCAGAAAACTGAAAAGTTCCGCCGATATTCTGATATTATCGTACACTCTTGCGAATTCTGCGAAAATTTAACGGTAACGATATCCGATAAGCGATTTATTTTTACAAACCAGCTAAATTCATAATCTCTATTCATAATCATTTTTGTGAAATTTAAACCACAGTTACTTTTTAATGCGTTCTTCAGATTTTGATGCACACGTTCCCAGTTTCAAGTTAAAAACCTAAAAACGTACCAAAGAAATACCTACCAATTACGTAAAAATAGAAACCAGAATTTTTGAAAAAAAAATTTTTTTTTTAAACTATAAAGAGCAATTTTAGAGAAAATTGACACCAATGTTTTGAAACCAAAATAAAAATTAGATAGATGAAATTAAAATACACTACCCGACATTGAAAAACGCAACATCAAGAAGCAGTGGCCAGAAAGTGATGAAACTTAGCAGGCAGAGACAGACAGTAACGAAAAATAAGTGACCTTTATTACAAAATGATATGCATAACACAGCGAGAACTGAGTCTGCTCAGTTGATTGAAGAATCCTCTTGGACGACGACGACATTCGAGGCAACACGTCTAGTTACAGAGTCAATGCGACTACGGATGGTGTCCTGAGGAGTGGCTCTTTATTCTTTGTCAACCACTTAACACAGTTCATCTTCTGAATGCGGCAATCGCAGGGTCTGCAAATGGCGTCTATATCAAATCCCAAATGTGTTCCATTCGTGAAAGAGCAGGAGCGAACGGTGGCCAGGGAAGCATCTGTACACCTTGCAGAGCACGTTGGTTGATGCGAGCAGTGTGTGGCCGAACGTTATTCGGCTGATACATGGCACTGCGTACTCCCTGAAGGTAAGAGAATGTCACCGGCCGCAACACATCATCCACGTATCCTCGGGCCATCATAGGGTCCTGAATACGAACAAGAGGTGACATGGAATCATACGCAATTGCGCCCCAAAGCATGATGCCCTGTTGTCGCGTGGTGGGCCGGATTGGACCGTCTCCACATCGACGCCACACTCGTACACACTGACTATCATTGGAGAAATAGAAGCGTGACTCACGCAAGAACACAGCCCTCTGTCATTCCGTCGTTCACATCGCTAAAGCCAACCACCACTGCAGACGTTGACGTCTATGATGTGGGGTCAACGACAGTCTTCTTAACGGACGCCACGAGTGAGGGCCACTGAGCCATTAACCGACGCAAATGGTTCAGGTCGATTTGGGAACATCCAGGGTGTCTTGAACATGCTTCAGAAATGGAGGCAGAAGTGGCTTACGGTGAGCCACTGCCTGTGCCCGTGTTGACATCATTCCGACCCCTCAAACTTTCCCCATTTCCTTGTTCCAACCATTGTCGCCACAGCAGGTGCACTGTAGGCAAGTCCAGGTGTGTGTATGCTGAGAACTGCTGTACGGACCAACCTGCCCTTTTCAGTCCGATCACCATGCCCGGAGGCATATAGGCATTCTGTACCGCGCCACGCTCATAGGGAAAAATCCCTCCTCGTGATTGGTTATGGCTTCCAATGAAATCATTTTCTCTACGCTTAGGAATGTTTTGACTGGAACAGAGAAACAGAGATACGTATTTTAAATTGAATATGTTTATGAATATTGTCCATTTTTTAAGGTGTAACATCTTTTGTACCTTTGCATAAAAATAGTCTTTGTCAGAGAAGGAAGTTTCTTTTCTCATACACGTGCATTAAATTCAGCGACAATACTGAATGCACGTTTCTTTTTCGTTTAAAGCAACAGAACATTCGAAATGACAGGAACATGAAAATAACATTTTCAAAGGAAGTACTATTTTCTGCAGTGTGAAAGGAACAAAATGTAACAAAATTGCAATGATAATAATATACTTTTTACTGGCACACAATGCCTTTATAGCTGGATCGAGATCGTCGTGTTTTGGTTTGTGCACTAAATTCATGAACGCAGTTATTTACATAATCTAAGCTCTTAAGATTGCTTTTACATTAACAGCATTAACATTTTGCATTAACAGCATCTTTAAAAGATTTTATAATTTTATAATTTCATGAAGCAAGAAGCCATCTGCAGCTAAATCTTTTCGTTTCAAAGAAAACAAACGATAATTTTCCCGCTTCCATTCACTCATGCGCATCTTACATCGAAAACAAAACCATAAGAATCCCGTCTAAACGTTATTACGCCAAGAGAAAATGACGTCATCGGAAAGTATGTCCAATCACAAGTATGGATTTCTCCTTAATCCGCGTGGCGCGGTACAGAATGCTTATATGCTGCCCGGCGTAAAATAGTCTGTCTGCTGGAAATGCCTCCGCTGACGACCGCCTGGCCTTTTCTACTATTAAACGCGTCCTTTGAGACAAGAAAAAATTTCCAACGATGATTTCTCTGGCAAAAATAACAGCCCGAAAATTGAACATTCTGCAGGTTCCTTCCCTTGTGTCTTCAACGTGCGCTGGAGAGGTGTGCATTACATATCATTCACATAACTCGATGACGTGCATCAACCTTGAAATTTGCATAATTTTCGGGCCACTCCTTCTTGGTGCTGCATTTTCAAAGTCGGGTAGTGTACATTATACTAGCTCCTTCAATTTTGGTAAAAATTAAAATTTCAAAAACTGAGCTTTATTTACTGGGTTAAATTTCAGAATCAAAATGTTCAAAAATTACTATAACAAAAGGCAAAGATATTTTAAATCATGACAGAGAGAAATTAATAATTAGATTTTTAATCTTATTTTTTCCTATATAGAGAGAGGGGTTTAAACAGTGTTTGTTGCTTTATTACCGCTATTAAATTATCGTTGCTTAAATTCTATCATAACAATGCTACTAACATTTAATGAAAAATAAATCAACTTTTGCCACGAAACTCGCAAATTACTGCATCGAAATTCCTTTCGCTAAAAAGTTCATGAGCCGCAAAACTTGGAGACTCATAACAAAAGAATGCATACCCATAGGGTAGGGAAAGAACTTGCTTTTGTCATGAAGTTGATGTAATAAAAAGAATGTATTCAAAAGGCAACTCAAATAAACGGCAAGAATACGCACACACACGGTTAACGACGAATCGCCGAACTTGTATAAAAATCTAATATCTCTCATAAGATCGTAAAACTATGCAACATTTGCATGAATTAACAACTATAAAACATTAAGACACGAAAGAAAATTACTGTTGCTCTCAAAATTGCTGATTTTCCAACGGACACTGCTCTGCGAATGTTATAAACGCTTCACTCAGAAGGAGAGATGCGATGCGAAAAATTAAGTTATTCAAAGAATAAGATACTATGAAAAGTCTACTCCCGATCTATATAGTAAAAAGATCAAAATAATTTTATTATGGCAAAGCAATCAAGTGCTATCTGTCTAAAGAAATGGATGCCTTCGTGGAAGGCTTTCAAAGTGAAACTGGCTAGTATTTACGCTACACATGGAGAAAAACACCAAAATTCACGTACACAGAGGAGATTTAACCAATCACAACGATTTGAACCTGGGTCGAATTACCACTGTTCACGATTTTACTGCTTCCTTTCGAGTAAGATAGATAAAGATGATGCTATCACTGATTTTTAAGATTACAGATCTCATCTGATTATGAGCAGCAGTTTTTCGCAGGTAATAGCACATCATTTTAAGTACAAGAACATAAAAGGAATTATTAGTATTATCAATCGAGAGCATACCGAAATTCTCAACTAGTTTTTCTTGATGAGTGTCTCGAACTATGGAGAAACTGTTAATATTCCTAAGTATCGTCTAATACTGAAAGAAAAAACAAAAGATCCTAGGACTATACTTCAGAACGAAAAACGATGATACCATCTGTCTAGCCTCCTGGAACGGCATTTCCTCTCCAAAACTTTCAGAGCCCTGGGGCATAAACTATCATGATTGCAAGTTGCAGCCACTGGGTTGATGTTGGCTGCATTATTGATGTTATATAGAGGTTCGCAACGGAACTCCCAGGCGCCTGTACGTGAAGGTTGCCAGATGAATAGCATTAAGAATGAATTTGTGATACAAGGCAAGTCTATGTAAGCGTAAGCGATGCACTGAAGTTGAAAGGAACTTTGTAAATGTATGAACTATTGCAACAATCCTTTTTCCGGACAAATTACTATAAGAAGAAATACATATCACCAAGCTTCAAAGGAAAAAATCCTTCAATCACTGAAACACGATATCTCTCATCCGATATTTATTTCTTAAAAACAACTACAGACAGCTTGCTATAAATATTGATATATCAGATTTCGTAGAGGCAGAAGGGGGGGGGGGTCGGGAGGAGAACGCATAATGTTAAACGTGACGAAGCAAAACAAAGCTGTTTGAATTAATACTAAATCCAGGCATGTACTGTAACGCAAAAGTAAATACGATAGAAGATAACTCCCAAACATCTGTGCACTCGATGACTACGATTATGTTAAATATTAGTTTCTGTTGGTTAAGTATTTCATTATTAGGATTTGATCTCAGATGGGGTACTTACATTTTAAACAAGAACTGTTTTATAAAATGTACAGCAGGGGGGGGGAATTATCAACAGGTATATCTTCAATTATTTTAATTAATTAATATTAAAACCGTTATCATTAGAGATTTATACAGAATTAGAAATTCCAGAAGATTCCTGTACATATAAATTACATTGAAAGTTTCTGCACTTTAGTGTATTCAATCACTTAATTGTAATTCACCGAGAACAGCGAATGTTACCAAAAATACTTAATTAGGCTCCAAGTTTTATTTTAAAAAATTACACGTGTTTTGAAGGGATAGAAAACAGAAAATGGAGCAATTGTCTCGACTAATCCTTGAGTTGTCTGACGCTGATCTGAAATTTTATAGAGATCTGGCTAATTTTCTGCACTAACCCAAATTTGTTAGTCTCGGCTCTTGTTATTCTTAGATAATCGGCAATTTACTGCATTCAATAAAGACATACGCCACACATGAAAATCACCGTCCGGGGGAGGGGGAGTCCGGCGGTTCGAAAACTTCTTTTTCATCAAACTGGAACATTATCCTCACATCCAGTTGGCGGGAGTGCTCCAAAGAAAAGTTCCTCTCAGAACACAGTTATGATCAAACAACACTTCTGTTGATTGAATTCGGGCATTTTTTATCGTTTGAAGATTTCCGTTTAACCCTGAATTCCCATTATGATCCAATTCTATTTACGTACGCATTCCATCCCCAAAATAAGTTTTCGTCTACTTTAGTCGATAATGCGAGCTGGAGTGTAAAAACAACAAAAACATCTGACAGAATAATTTTGCGCCTTGAAGAAGGCGGAATCCCGTCATATCTTCCTTGAAATACAAAAGAATGCTTTGGAATAAAACAGCATTAGTTAATGTTAAATTTTGTGCAGTTTTAAAAGAAATCTGCTTCAAACTAAGGTCAACCAGACAAGAGAAAAATTCGCTATAAAATATATGAAATCGCAAAAAATGGCAATGGAATTATCAAATTGAATTGAAACCTGTACTTGCACCACTAAGAAGACCAAAAATTATTTTCCATTAACGTCAAAATTCGAATTCCGTAAAATGGCGCGAGCAACATCCTTCACAGGAATGCGAGAAGAGGAAATATAAATAAATAAATAAAATAAAAAACTCTTCACATAAGAAGTGAAAAAGCAATCAGATAGTACAGAATTAAATTTCGTTAACTGAAGTTTGCAGTTTCGCTACTTGCATGTAGAACACGCCCTTCACGCTACAACTGTGAATACAGCTTCACTGCAAAGCACTAAGTACAGCTTCCGATTCGGTTCGGTCGCTCTCAATCTAATCTTTGAACTCAAGTCACTAGTACTGAACTCGATATACTCTCAAGACACTCTCATGATACACTGCTACTCCGTGTACAGGCAGAGTTTATATAGCTTTTGACCTGTCTTCGAGAACATTTTGGACAAAACCAGTACGAATTCATTCTAGAATGTTTTCGCTACGTCTACGGTATGTCGCCAATTTTGTCGCCAAATGAGCGATTAGCGGCAAATCTGGCAACCCCGCCACTTTCTGGCAACCCTTACCTGGCTTTGCAGGGAAAACCGTACAAAGGCATTTCGTAACAATATAGACGCAATATACTACATTCACTTCCAGTCCTTTTTAGATATGACTCAATTACAAACAAACGGGTACACATGTAACATATGAAAATGACTTTTCTTACATGCAGCGCTTAAAAATTGGCAAACCAGATAAGAATAAAATACTTTCAGCGAAAATTCAAATTTATCCACTTCAAAAAGCAGCAAAATATTTGATTATTTACATTTTCAAATGCACGTACTAAAACAATCATAAAAACAAAACAAGAAACTGAAAAGATCCCCCATCACAGTAAACCGAGGAAAATAGGGACACTGAAAACCATATTTCAACAGCATTACACATCGCGAATTTAATTTAAACGATTCCGTAACTTAAAACATAACTTAAAAAAAAAAGAACAAAAATTAATTCCGTGCAAATGATTACCGGATCGAGTGAGAAAATAAATTTATGCAATCGTAATTAATCAAATTTCAACAGAAATTTTACTCCTACAAAAAAACTAAAAAGTTTAACAAACATTTTTGAAGAGAATAGCAACAGCACCGCCATCTTGAAATAGCAGAATTCATGTAATGAAAACAACATCATAACAATTAACTTTTACTCCTCTCCTATCTGAATTTTCAGAAAAAGGCAAGTTTCATAGGTATCCGATGAAATGCTTTCATTTCCATAAAGTAATTACAGACAAAGCATCTCATTACTTTCGGGTGCGCGGGAAAATGTCTTCTTACGCGCGGCTCTTTCTTTAAATAACCAGACAATAAGGATTTAAAAATAATAGATAACAGGGATAGATAGTAATAAGATAATAAGGATTTAAAAAAAAAATTCTTTCAGATAAATTCGTTACGATGTTTATTTGAGGGGGGGGGAAGCTTCAATTCTTATTTTTATTTTTTCTTGCAAACACAATTCTATAAATGTCAGAAGATTTAATTAAGGCTCAAAAGCCAGATATTATAAAAACTTATCTGATCTGTAATGATTGACTATATCTGATAGATATTCAACTACAGAATTGGATATGCAGTTGTTGTGGAATGTTTTGAAGTTACTACTCCTGGTTTTCACTTCATTATTTATGGGATACCTGCTGTTACCTAATTAGCAAAAGAGATACTTTAGAAGTCAAACAACAAAAATCAGTGTTATATTCGCAAATTTTTACAGGACTAGTTTCCATGGTTTTACCGAACCATCATCCAGCAAAAAAGTGCAAATGAACAAGACAGGATATAGTGATAAGAAAAGAATGGCTAGACAGGAGTTAAGCTACTGGCACCATCTATTGATGAAACAAGAAAACTAAAACATAATTTCTTTAAAGGCTGAAGGTAAAGACAGATTCAAATTAGGGTCATTACTAGAATAGAAAGATTTTTATTTTTTTAAATATGAAATTATCCTAAAAAATCTAATTCACTAATGGAAGATGTTTTTCTAATAATTTTGACTGCAGAAAAATTGAAAGTGTGATTTTTGGATTAACAATGCTGGGCAACAGAGGACTTCTGTGTTTCCTTTTTTGTAACATATGCCTCATGCTCCGTAACGCAAAATTTGAAAGCTCTCTTAATTTGACCAATATAAATTAAACCACACTGGCAAGGAATCCTGTAAGTACCCCACAAATTCATATCCGGAATGGGGTCCTTAATTATAGAGATTTATTGATTAGGAGAATAAATGACTCGAAAGTTAAATTTCTGTAAAATATGTGCAATTTTATAGCTAACTGATGGAAAGAAAGAAATGACAATTATAATTTAATTTATCAATTATTTCTTATAATTTCCCAAAACAAGAGTGTGCCTTGTGTGAGTGTGTGATAGATATTCAAGAAAACAGCTCAGACACACGAAGCACAGTAATGTTCAAATCGGACCTATAAATTTTGAGTCAACCAAATTCCTGTCACTACCATCAATATTTCCTCCACAAATCGAACAAATCCTCTTGCTGAGGTATGCAGATACCTCATCTGCTATTCAGCTTTTTTTCAGGGTGGGGGATATTTTCTTTCTTTCTTTTATATATAATTAAAATCTTGAGAAACTCCAGCTATAACAAACCCTCAGGTATAACATATAAATTTTTGGTCCAGTTAAATTTCTGATACCCAATTTTATTTTAGGCTGAAACAGCAAGCCTCTGAAGTTATGAAAATTATATATATTTACCTGTACCTTTACTTGAAACTTTTTTTAATTTTTCATATTTTTTCTTGAGTTTCTGCAAATTTAAAAGAAATATTTACTAATTCTTAAAACCATCCACTTTTCGGGTGTTAGGATCAACAAACAGTCCATCCTTAGAGAAACACACTTATATTACCCTTCTTCACCCCAACTTTTCTCTGTATTTCTATTTTCTCTGAAGGCTTAGTAACACAGGCCTGTACCCAATTCTAAAAAAACACGAATGCAATAAGCATATCTTACAACACCATATGGTGTTGATGACCATGGTACAAAAGAATATAAATGAGTTCTATGATTCCATTCAAATTTTTTGACATGGTTGTCAGGGCAAGCTCCGTTAAAATCAAATGATGGAAATTTTGAAATTTCTGCTCTTCAGGTAAAAAGGAAGACGTTAATCACATCAGCTGTGGACTGAGCAGGTTCAATTTTGGGGGAATGAAATTTTGATTCCTATTAGTTTATTTTGTTTAAGCATAAATGTTGTCCAATATCTCCTTCATAGGGGTTTTGCATTCTTTAGGTCTTTTGAGACTGAGTTTTGCATTCTTTAGGTCCATCTTTAAGTCTTTACTGTGTAACAGACCTCTCTGTCAACCAAGTGTCATTGTCATACATGACAATGACGCTTGGTACAATAACGTCTTCCAAGCAAACAGTTTTGACCACCCTCCCAGCACAGCAGGTCAACCACAGGCTGGTGGTGGCAGTATTATGCTTTGGGGAATGTTCTCATGGGCAGCTCTGGGGTCCTTAGTTGTGATACACAGACCATGAAAGCTGTCGGCTATCTGAATATAACTGAGGATCAGTTATATTCAATCCTTATTTGTTGTCTGTTTTCCCAACTGGAAATGGAATCTTCCAGCAATGCCTTACGTCACAAGACTCAAACTGTGTTTGAGTGGTTCGAGAAGCATAAGGATGAATTCCAATTAATGTCCTGGCTACCTAACTCGCTGGATCTTAACCAATACCTGGGATGTCATGAAGCGGAAGCTCAGAGCTCAAACACCATCATGTCACAATATGTTGACTTTGCATAACTGGTGCTTAAGACACTTAGTACAACCTGTCTCCAGCGATCTACCAAGAACTTTTGGCATCCATGCCAAGCCGAGTTACAGCTGTTTTGCAGGCTAAAGGTCACGCAACGTGTTATTGAGTAGTTTGTCATAATGTTTTAGCTCTTCAGTATTTGCGTATATATAATAATTTTCAAAGTTCAGTAATGAATCCTTCAAATGGACACAGTTCTATAATTCTGAATACTTAAAACTTCCTGTGATCCAGAATACATATACGACACTTTTATGTTGCAATAATATTTCCAATAACAACCAATTGGCTCAATAATTTAGTACTTAAATCGGTGTTATTCAGACTGAATATGTACCAAATTTTTATATTACACTAATATAAAACATTCATAAGCTAAATAATTAACTGATGCTCAAATAATATCTACTTAACATATGCTAAACTATTGTATCACCATAATATAAATCGTAAATTCCAAAACAGAAATTAACTTAATTCATTGATCAGTTCTCAAATTAACAACATTCAAAATCAATAAAGACAATACTTTTTAATCATAATGCTATAACTCCAAGTGCACTGGTACTAAATGTTGATTTTCATACTATCATATAAACAAAAAAATTGAAATGCAGTCTCATTACAAATCAAACTTTAAATATTTCACTCAATCACATTAAATATCATATGCAAAAATTTTATCTATTTAACAATTCTTACAGAAAAAAGAAAAGAAGAAACTGCACACTAGACATAGTTGTCCTCGCGGCACATATACAAGGTAGTCGTAATTAAACTTGGCCTATTCAGAGCACTTTGTAGCTTTAATTAAAATGCATATTGATTTGAAAATTTGTAGAGACAACTCAATGCAGGATTACCACTCAAACAGAACAAAATTCCCTGACTTTTCCAGGTTTGTTTTAAGAAATTTCCAGTCTATCCATGTAGTGCATGTTGGCTGTGCTGACAGCAAATTAATTATGGTACCACTTAAGATCACAAAAATTTGATACATACGTATAGCACACACACACATACATATATATATACACACACAATATAGCAAAATATGATTGCTGCTTTAAAAAATAATTGGCGACCTCAAAATTAGCATTCGAAATTTGGTGCTCTCCCCCTAAATTCATCCATTATCCCAAGTGTGAGATCATTCCAAATTACGAAACGTTTACTGCAGGTGTCTCCTGCCCAATCAAGTAACTACAAACCAAAACTTTCTTCAACTCGAACTAAAACTATTACTTCCTTCTGTCTTCCTTTGAGCTACTGCGTTCTTTTTTTGTCTCTTCGCCTGCATGCTGACAGCTTGTTGCTCAGCCTCTGCTAGCTATTCCCGTTAATTAGAATGTAATTAATTGCATATTTAAAATTATGGGGTTAGCTATTACCCCTAGTCTTCTACAGTTATGCATTAAGAAATTCATCATTCAAGAATAAATGATGTTTAACTATCTTCTAAAGTTCCACCCGATCATCCATTACGCCATAATGTCCAGACTTGCGCAGCAGTTTTTTCGGCCATGACTAATCGTAAAGTATTTTCATCTTCCACCACCATTTTATATATATATGACTAAAAATGGCGTGTACCTTGCTATTTATATCAGCGGTTATATAACATGCCATAGTGGTCTCCAAAGTACTGGTCTACGGAAAAGATCAAGAAATTGCGGAAAGTTAATTAGAGGCTGCTGTTCGTGCAGAGCAAAGCCATCATATTTTTTATATTTTATATCTTAGGTGCTGTTTCCTTCAATAACTTTTAAATTAAGTTTTTGCCAAAGTAAGAAAACTTGCTATATTTGCATACTAAATGCCACTGTCTTCAGCAGTCATCGCCTGTATCAGAAAATTAGTTAAGTACAAATAAATTCCCTTTTAATTACATGAAAAGAGTATACAACACCAGAAGTGACTGTTAGTGCATCAGAAATATTGGCAGTCACTGACACTAAAATGGATTTATAATAAAATGTCAGCACAAATATAATTAGGTAAAAGTATAGCTTTAAAACTAATTTCACATGCATAAAAACATACATTTACAAAAGAAATTAAATACTTAAAATATATTCCAGCTATGTAACAAACAAAATCAGAAATGAAATTCGTTGATTTTTCAATGCAATGTAAGAACTTCCAAGCATTGGATTTTTTCTCACCATTAATTCTGATAAAATTATGGCATGAATGGCAGCTTTATTGTTGTAAAAAGTATTACAGATAAATTCTAGAATAGAAGTTGTTTACAAAATGGCAGTGAGGGACTAGTTATATCTATTCTATTAAATAATATAAAATTGCCAAACAATCACCTCAGTAATATTATGACATTTGCTAAATTCTTAAAAAAAAAAAAAAAAAAATAAAAAAAAAAAAAAAAAAAAATATCCTAAGAGGTCAACACACTTTTGATAAAAAAATTTTTAATCTAAGAATATGCAATAAAAATTACAAATTAAATGCACTTCTTTATTAGAAATGAAGACACACACACATAAACCAAAAAAAAGGGGGGGAGATTTAGAATATTTAAACAAAACATTAATAGAAAGAAAAAATTAGCATGAAACTAGATTTCTTGTTTCAATTCCCGCATGACGCTCACCCCATAATAAGTCAACAAGAGAATGATTACTTTCAACGTTGGCGCGAAAACTGCTTTTTGGAAATCACCCTATGAAATTTCATGACTTTTCTTCCAGATTTTGACTAAAATATTTAAATTTCCTCACACTTTTGGTCAATTTTCAAAATCCCTGACTTTTCCCCTGCTTTTCAGGTTTTCCAGGTAGGGTGGCAACCCTGTCAAAGGAAGGGTTGAAAGATTCTGCAGTGGTGGAGTGGAGCTCAAAAAGTTTCTGCAAAGAGAGGTGCATTACAGATAAAATGCTTGGTTTTGATTTCAGTTTAGTTGATTATAGCAAAGCACACTAGGACTATCTGTCTAAGGGGTGAGATGCTTTCTTGGAGGACTTTCTAAGGGAAACTGGCTCGTATACATGTTACACATGGGGAAAACCACAGAAACACCCATGCAGCCAGCCTGTCTGCCTGGAATTGAGCCCAGGTCAGAACTACCAGTGTTCATTGATTTTACCGCTCGGCCACTGGTGGGCTGACAAAATGCTTGAAAAGACATGCAATAAATAATTAAATGCAATTTTAACATTTTCAAGATCAAGGCAGTAGCATTTTTTAAAATTATAATGACTATTAGTTTGCAGGAATATGCATTAATGATGAAACTGTTTTATGAAAATGAGAGAAATGCTGTAACAGTTCTTTTAAAGTCGAAAGATGTTGTGCCAGGAACCAGTGTCTCTACACGGTATGGCAGACATGATATGTTGATTTGGAAAAACTGTATCGCAATGCGTTCAGTGTGGCAAAGGGTGAAAACCTATTACTGCAGAAGTCATTTCAGGTAAAAATGGTTATTGTCAAGCAGCTGATGCAATGGTTATTACAACAGCTAGCAATGGTTACTGTCAAACATCTACTCATGAATGATCATCACTTCAGTAGTGCATGTACAGTGTCATGGCAATTAGACATATTGTATAGGATAGTGTGGAAGATACTGATAAAAACAGTGTTCTTATCTGTATAGGATCAACCAAACTAGCATCAGCTTGTTACTTACTACTGACGATGACAGTCACTTATCTTTTGCACTGACCTTTCTTGCTCGAAAGGAAGTTGGCAACTCCTGGCCAAAAAACATCCTCTGAGGACCATTTTATCTAAATGGAACCATGAAAACCCAAAATGCAACAGCATTTTGGCCATGGACAGTCCACATGCCTTTCACACAACCTAAAGTTACTGTCTGGTGAAAGTTCACATTCCAATTTATTCTTGAATCATTCTTCTTCAAAGAAAATTACAATAATGGCACTGTACCATGCTCTGTAATGGCCCTCAGATACTGTGAGCTGCTCAAAAGTTTCACCTCAACTTCAGCAGCAAAAATGTCTTGCATCTACCACATTTATACAGGATGGTGCACATAATGTATTCTGTCTGCAAAGGTTTTCGCAACAACATTTTACCAATGACACGGCGATTAGCCATTCATTATCCACTCCTTGGCCAGCCCATTCTCCCAATCTCACACCGTGTGATTTTTGTTCATGAGATTTAAAGAATGTAGTTTATACGGGGGGCAACAACTTCTGCTGACCTGAAGGACCATATAATGCTGTATGTGTGAAATATCCCTTGTGATTAGCTGCAGTCAGCTGCTGAAAGCACTCTTCATCACCTGGGCATTTTACACCTTAATGAGAGAGCTCACAGTGAACGTTCCTAAACAGTCTGTAGCAAACAGATGATGTTTGGATATTGCAGCTTGTATGTATTTTGATGTTAAGCACCCCCTAGCAGAACCATTTTTTGGGGGGACGGGGTAATCTATCAGCACATCCTTTGAATTGTCTATCTACAAATTTTTGAATCAATACAAATTTTTAGTTACAGCTATATAGTTTTCGGAACAGGTCAAGTTTAATTAGTATCAATTAGCTGTACCCCAAGCTGTACCAAAATATGTCACGACCTTCCATTTTTCCATGACGTTTTGAAAAATGTGGCAAAATGTTTTAGAAGCCTTAGATGTGAATAATTATTTTATTTAAAAGAAGATGAAACTACTGATGATTACACTTACAGAATTACAAATGGGCATGCAAAACAATGAAGATCACAAATAGCCATAACATATATAAATTGTTATTTACAAATTCTTGCACAGTGTAAGTATGCATTTCTTACCGGAATAAAATGTGTACTTTCACACTGACATCTACCAGGGAACTTTTAAGGCATTTTCTCCCTCCTTTCTGCATGCCTTTATGGTGTAACAGTGGCACACTAAGTGCATATCGAGAGGTCCAAGAGGGCATTGCTCATTTTCCAAGTCTCCCGCTCAAAAACACTAATGCCTCACCACCAGATTTGGCGAATGGGTCCCCTAACCCCTAGTTGCCCTTTAAAAGGGGAAGTATATAAGGTGTTTTCTCCCTCTTTTCTGCATGTCTTTGTGGTGTAACACAAATCTATATCGAGAGGTCCAGGTCTGAGTTCCGGTGAAGGCATTGTTCATTTTTCATGTCTCCAGCATCAAAATAACATTTTGACTCTACAAACAGACTGTATGTTAACCAACTTGCTACCGTCAGTACTTTATTTATGCCATATTTACTATCAAGTTCTAAAATTGATTATTCTTTTAGCTAATCAGTCTATATATAAGGTAACTTAATTCCCCCCCCCTAAACCCACACTATTATGTTCTGCTTCTACTGCTCAGACTCTCCCCTTTCTCACTTTTCTTCAACCATATTATTAGCAAGAATACCAACATTTATTTAATTTTTAGTGAATAAGTTAAAAATTATCCAAACTCTAATAGCCTTGAATTATTAAAAGCAAATATAATTTTTTGAATAACTTAACTGATTAATAACAATATAAATTAAATTAATTTTAATTAACTTGTAGGGATTTATATTTATTTTAACTAACACATTAAGTTTAATTTTATGCTTTTATAAGCCTTCATTTCCCCTAATTATCAATGCCAGAATATTTAAATTTGGTAGCGTGAGTGAAATAATGCAAATTCTACCTTGAGGAGAAAAGGTTTAAATATCAAGTTCTAGAAAGGAAAGTTAACGAGTTTGGACAAACAATTTTGTAGTGTGAGTTTCTGTTTTGCATTTATTGCTGGTTAACATGGTGTAACAGCTATTACTTTGCTGCTACTATATATTTGACATGATTTTAGGGAACAGGATTATCTGAGCCCTGTAGAGAAATTCTACTACTTGTTACTATCATCGAATTTTTAGTTTAGTTCTTATTATTTGAGGTACTGCCCGAATGAGGCACAGTGCATTAGTATCAAGTCGAAGCATTGTGTATTTTAAAAGAATTAATAAAGGGTTCTTTTTACTGCTCTCCTGTGTGGTTTCTACATGTATTTCAGGTGTTACATTAGAAGATAAACCAGTAGGTCTTACAAACCGTATTTTAAAAATGTAAGTACATTTGTAGTACTATATGCTAAAATAATTGCTTTTTGAAGGGGACAAGAGCAAGATGGTCTGCATATTCAAATTTGTAATAATGGTTTCCTCTTTAAAAAAAAAAAAAATTGAGAACTGCTGCCATATACATTAAAAGTCAGAATGAGACAAGGATTAATAAAGAATACTTAAGGGTTAATTCTTCTCAACTTTCCATATAGTATTCATAGTGTATGGTACCCCTCTCATGTTTCCAGGGAGAAATGAACCTAGCTCCCTCTAGTGACTTTAAGCTGCATGAAATTAATCAAGAATTTGTACTGGATAACCACACAATAAATGTAGGTATGCCATTTACTAGTAACTGAATGTATGCCACACTTTCCTTTGAAACCGAAGTATGCCTTCATCTCTTGGAGACAGGCATTTCAAACTGTGTATATATGATCTTCGTTCCATTTAAATTTAAATAAATAAATATTGCATCGAAAACTTTAAAAAAAAAGGCCTTTCTACTATGGATTACAAGACCTGAGGAAAAAATGAATCAATGCAATGCCCATTTGATAAAATGCCCTTTTATATTGTCATTATAAAGCATATCAACAGCATATCATACACGGTATTACTTTAACATATTTAAAAAAAACTAACTAACATTCCTGTAGTGTTTCAATGCATTTCATTAATAAGTGGCCTTCTTTTACTCATGATTACTAACTTGCAAACTTCTTGAAATACACTTAGATTATGATTTGAAGCATCTAACTGAATTGCTTTAAAAATAGCTTTGATTTTGGGGTTTTTATTACATTAAAAATTATATCAAACATGTAATTTTGTAAACATGTAAACACTGACTTCACTTCCATATAACAGACCTGATTTAGTTAGCTTTATACAGCATATAACATACTCATTATTTTGACTGAACTATATTAGCAGATTAATTATCAAAATTCAATAAATAATTTTAAACAGTAATTATTAAAATTATAGCACAGTGAAAAATATTACTAATACTGTGCCTCTGTTTATTTCTACAGCTCCTAAATTATAAGTTTTTCAATTGCAATTATATGGTACAGTCTTCTTTTCCATTTGAAGAAATTTGAATACGAAACCCTTAACTCTAGAAGAGTCTTTATTCATATGAAAATTTTACAAAAAGAACTGGGTAACATTATAGTTCAACTGTCAGTGAATAAAATATTCAAGATGAAAAAGTTTCTGTTTAAGTAATAACTACACAATAAATTTGAATGTTTTAAAAATTATTCATTTTTAAGATGTTTTAATTTTTACCATGATTTTTTGACATTCTTCAGTACAAATCAGTTAATCTCAAAATTATTCAGAAATATCATGGATGAAAGAAGGCAGGATAGGTTCACAATAACATTCTGGGGGAAATTAATAATGATCCCACTAAGGCATCTAGAAAGTTACAAAAATTGCTAGATAAAGATAGTATAAAAATTATTTTGAACAAAACCTATCCACTTCAACTCAAAAACACTTCACAAGTTACAAATGCCTAGAACGTACTTTTCCAACATGACTTATAACTTACCAGTGGACACTAAGCTGTTTGGGGAGAGAGAATTGATTTTCCAAAAAAGCAGTAAGAAGCAAGTGAGCATTAAGAACATACTTGAAAAGTTTAGCTGTTTAAGCAGTTTTCAAGAACATTTAAGAGCACTCACTTAATAATATAAATATTACACTCATGCATTTTAAAATAAATCATTTCAAATCAAGACAGTCAACCTTTCACATAAACTCAGCACAGTTGAACATAGTTTCATTTTCCTGTTCCAGTAGATTAGAACTTATATACATCAGTTAAATATTCCAGAAAACATGACCAAATCTGTATTTACAGAAATATCTAATATGCCCAAGTAGCTTATTCTTTCAGTACATACCACTCACTGCACATGCTCTCAAATGAATATATGTATGTTTTGCAAGATCATTACCATAAATGTTTGGGAAATCCTCAATTGTTACAAAGTTTCCTTATAACATGATAAATTTTAGTTCAGAACTTACTGCAGAGCAACAAATACTTAAAATTTTTATACACATTCAGTCAAAATTACAGATTTTACTTAAAAGACATCTAATGCATCATTTTTACAAAAACAGGGAGCACTGAGCAAAAACGAGCAGTGAACCCCCCCCCCCAAAAAATTGGGAAACTATGATTTAGAAGTTCATTGACGAAGTTCATTGAAATTCAAT
>KK121392.1:64766-86233 GCA_000611955.2 Stegodyphus mimosarum | reverse complement strand
AAAAAAAAAAAAAAAAAGGTTTACAGTTTCTCTTAACCCTTTCTAGATGGGCATCATATATATATATGCATTCCCTACAAATGTCTCTTAAGTCAGACGTCCCACCCATGCATCGCTGGAGACTGAATTCACAGGACGTATTTTAAGCTGGAATGTTTTTCTTTTTAAACTACTAAATGGCACCCTATGTCCAATACTTTTGAATTGAACATAGCTTTAGGTTCCTGACTTCAGCTCATATACATTCTCCCTGACTTTGGTATTTTCCTCATCCGCTGTTGCGGGGAATGCAGGAAAGCATAATGTAAACCAGAAGTTTCACATATCTGGAATCCACCATTTCCCGAATGTTCTGGATAATTGAGCTTTTACTGTGCTTAGAAATAAATTTTACCTGAGTTTGGTTCGTTGCTCTTCTTATTGGGTCTGGCTGAAGGACTACCATCTTCAGCTTTCACATTAACAACATATGACTGTCGCTGCTCACGATCAAATACTTTTTTTGTGAAAATCTCCCCAGTGTCTCTATCAATGTCAAAGTTATCACCATCATCCCCTGGTTCAATGGAATAATACACCTAAAATAGCAAATAAACATAATTACCATAAGATTGTTGCTTACCAACAAAACAAAGTATTCAAAAACCACTAAGAAGAAGATAAGCATTATTAAAAGCTGAAACAAATCTCTACACAACTCAACATGTATACACAGTTTGCTGTTCATTACACCATAATTCACAGTCTATTACAATAAAAAAGTATTAAAGATCTTTTGAAATGCCTAGTTTATTTATAAAATATGTATTATATAGTTCAAGTGATTTAAATTATAAAAATAAAGAGTTACTCATTAACTAATATGATGAAAATTTGTGCATAAGTAATAAAATTGTACCCTACAAACCCAAAGATAAAAATTACATATTTTGTGAATTCTCTGCAAATATTAAATTATCGACAGAAATAATTCATAATTTTTAGGCCAAGATAAGATCTCAATATTTTCATACAAAAGGATGATAGCACCAAAACATAAGCATTACATTTCCTAAGCAAAAGGTCATTACATACAGAATTTCATTCAGGTCATTTAAGGCTAAAACCAGAACAGTGACAAAGATTTTATTCAAAAGAAAAAACATCATTTGATTAAATCATCAGTTCTGCAATGTCTTGACCAACTGAATAAAAAAATAACAGATTTAAAAAAATCTGATAAAGTGTCATCTTAATAATGTCACATACACTTAAGCCATCAGTTTTTTAGACAAGAGATAATTTTTTTTCTCCAGTTTACAGCTCAAGGTCATTTCAGCCTCTAAAAAGTAAAGGGGTGGGAGCTTACAGTGTAATCTCAAGACACCTGTGCATGTACTTCAGACATATGTGGGAAAATACACATCTGCAGCTCTTGGTATACTCAAAGCGGCAATTCAAGTTTTCCTGTGTCTTTCCTGGTTTTCTTTAATTTGAAAGCAAAAACTTGACCTTCTAGTAAAATATAAGGAAAGCATAAAATTTAACATTTGGGAGGACATAAGAAAATTATCGAGGAGTTTCATTTCGGCATTTTGCTTCAGAAACATTAAATGTCGGTTCACTTTTCAACACTTTTCAAACTGTTGCCACCAAATATTGCAGCCTGGAATTATATTTACATAAATTAAATAATGAAGAATGTGCATAAATGTATGCATGTTTCTCGCACTGTGATAAAACAACGGTACCTAGAGCCATCAAATTTTGAATGACGTTATCCTACTGCAAATATGGGCATCTGAAAGCCCAACTTTGAAATTTGGAATTTATTTTATTATTGATTTCATACTTTGTAAAACTTTTAACAAATTTTTGATTAACACACTCAAGGATTTCAAAGCAAACAATGGCAACGTCGTACAGAAAAAACATTTTCATCTCCAGCACGTGAGACTGTGTATCAGAAATTCTAAAGATATACTCAATTTAAAATTATTTTGCGATACTGCTCTTGAACTGAATTTTATGGTTTAGGTTGAAAGAACATGATATTTAATAAATAAAGGTAACACATAAAACGTTAAAAAAAAACTCCCCTTTGGGTGTAATGTAAAATCTAAAAAGCTTTCAGTTCAGTAAAAAATTTTTTTTTTTTTTTTTTTTTTTTTTTTTTTTTTTTTTTTTTTTTTTTTTTTTTTTTGTCCCATCACTGTGTAAAATTTCTGTTTAGAAAATAATATGCAGTAAATAATGAACAATGTTCAATGAAAAATTTTTGTTTACACAAGCACTGACAGCAAATTATAACAGCAAGCTAAAAGTTAGTATTCTGGTAGTCTTTTTCATATGAAAGAAACTGCTAACAAACTGATAATAGAAAACTGGATACTTTTATAAGACAGGCTTATTCTTCTCAGCTAAGAACAACATAAGCATAAGAACTAGGTGAGACAGAAACCAGTGAGTTAACTGTTATGTGCTACTTCAAAAGAAGTAAATGCAATGGAAAACAGTGTGGTCCTTTTACAGATTACATAGATTACCAACTGAAATTTGTTGCAGTTGAATTGAAGAAATTTACTATGGAAACAGAGTGCACAAAATAAATTTGAAACTATCAGAAGAATGTAAAAAGTACAGGAAGATATACGGCATAGTAAAAATAGCTTTTAAGACATTTCTTCCCATTTATCTGACCAAAAACTAATTCAAAATATAAATAAAGAAAAACTAAAGGTATTAAAGATTTTTTTTAGCAGCACTTTTGTTGCATATTTGCTTTAAATGTAAAAAAACACAAATAAATGTTAAAAACAAATAAAAATGTTAGCACTTTTTAGACCCCTTAGCAAATGCTAAATTCAGATCAAACTATAAATCAACATGACTATAGATTTATGATTTCACATGAATATGTGTAATTCCTTATTAGCATATAAACGAAATTTGTTGTTTTTTGTATTAAAAATTAACTTGACTAAATATCTGACCCAAAAAACTAATGGTAATTCAATAGTTTTAAGACTGCTGTTCTATATAAATAAACCATGATTATAATTTAGAGTACGAATTTTATGTTGATTCACACAGAAAACGCTAATATGTGAAATCAAAATATAAATAAGCTGTGTCCTTTTTCATCATTTCTTAATGTTGCTACAAACTAACAACCAAAATAGAAGCATCTAGTAGAGACACATCCCCTCGCCCCTTCCCAAATTATTTTCTACCAATCAAATATAAGTTCTATATGCATAGAACTTACATTACACAAAATATAAAAAACTTCATAAATATTTAACTGTACTAATGGATAAACCAACCTTATTATTTGGATAAGTGCCATCTTTATCAACTGCACGAATTTGAGTGACCTTGGTACCGACAGGCATTTCTTCAAGAACAGTTTCTTGTTCTTGCTCAATGAATAAAGGAATTTCATCATTGACATCATCTACTAAAATATACACTGTAGCTTCACTTGCTAGTTGTTGAGCTCCATTGTTCTAAAGAGAGAAAAGGAAATAAGTTAAATTTGGCAAATACTTTACTCTTAAAATCACATAACACATTTTTAATGCTGTTCATTGTCATAAATCAAATTAAGCAAGAACTAGCGAGTACAAATGAATTGTGTCATTTTCCCTTCTATATAAAATACAAATAAAGTCCAATACTCAATGCTCTATTGTAATACAGTCTATTTGTTCATAAATGAAGGTTAATTATTATATTTGTTATATCATGACAAAAGCAGTTTTGTTTTCTCCATTCTCAATGTTGTGCAGTGCAAACTTCAGATAAAAATATAATAAAACATATATTTCTTCTACAGATGTGAAATTATGAGGTATCTATAGTATTCCATATTATCTATAGTACAGAACATTGATCAAATAGTATGAGCGTTGAAATTTTGCACTACAGAGCAAAGACATATATTTGAAAAACAGGAACTTGAAAACTCTAAATTATCCTTTGTAAAATTCTCTTCAAAATAATGCATCACAAAATAACTTAATAATGTATCATAAAATAACTTGTATTCTATTCTGAATTGACCTTGCTTTAATATTTTTGGGTGAACAAAAATAATGCTGACATGAAGTTTCTAAACTTCTGCATCAAACTCTATTTCATAGATTCATTAAAAGTACATATTTCTTCTCTTATTGACCAACCAAATGAACACTGCAAGTAATAACAATATTATAAAAAGTGCAAACAATTTAAGATTATATGTTTAAGTGCAAACAACTTAATATCATACAAAATCCAAAATCACTTCCACTTTTACACCTTAATAACAACAAAAGGAGGAGCCTTTTCAAATTTTCAGCTTTGGTACTTAATATATTAAGGCAACCATTAGGAACAATATGCCAATTTTTTACAGATGAAAAGGTGAAAGTTACTTATCAGGTTCAAGCTGGTGGTTTTCATGCTCCCCCCCCCCGAGAAATATTCCCAAACTATTGATATTCATAGCAATTTGTTAAACTTGATCAACATGTGAAGAGAAAACATATTTTAGAAGATTAAAATACAAATTTGAATTATTAAATAAAGATTACATGATACATTAAAAAAAACACACATATATCCTTCTTGAAATCTTTCTCTAATTATTTTTTGAGCTATTCTTCTCCCAAAGTACATAGTGATCTGTTTTCGCTTAAAAAACATTGGAAAATTGTGGAGATTCGCTACATACAACCCTCAACAACAGCAGCTATCCAGGAAAGGCATTTCCTCATTGCTCCCTTTAGAAAATTTTCAGCAAAATGCCTTATTCTTGCAAAAATATTACCACAGTTTCTTCCATTGCTGACAAATTCTGCAAGCTCTATTTTAAAACTAAGTTTAAGGCATAAAAACCATTGGAACTTGGAATACAATAAAAAGAACACACATGAAAATGGCAGCATCACTTGACTTTAGGATTATGAAGATGGTTGCCAGAAGAATGACACCAGAGTTTAGCACATTGTGAAAACTTGGTGATGTATCTTGTTAGATTAATATATTAAGTACCTCAATTTTATCTTCACTGAATAAAACCCTTCAAAACATAAAAAAAAGTCAATATACATAGAGACAAATTATACCCCCAAAAAAAATCAGTAGCTAAAATTTCTAAAACATAAAATCATCTTATTCCTAACCCAAGGAAAAAAGGGAAGTTATATCAACTTCAAGAAAATTAAAGTATGAAATTAAAATTTAAAATATCTTACCTCTACACGAACTGTCAAATTATACTGCTGTATTTTTTCATAATCTAACATATAATTTAAAAAGATGTAAGCCCAAGTGTCACCGTCTTCTGACGTGGAGTTTTGAGTCAAGTAAAATGTGTCTTTCCCATTTGTTTGCTCTGTTCCTCCTTTTATGAGAGTATAAAACACTCTTGGGTTGTCAGGAATACCAGATCTGAAAAGAATTATTTTAATTATTACATAATTGAAATGAAGGCAACATATTACAAAAGAAAATATACAGGAAAAATCCAGATTTTAAAAAAATACAGTTCAAATTACCTGTCTCCCAAATTTCCCAAAAGGCAGGATATTTACATGTCAAGCATTCAGGATGCTCTTCATTTAAGAACATTTCTCAGGGGCACCCCAAAGAGTGTTTTATATCATACCCACTAAATAAAAAACATCCATGCACTTTCTAGGATTTGAAACAAAAATATGGTAACCATTCTACCCAAACATAGCAGCAAGTACAGCTTTTTAACTGCAATATTGTTGAACAACACACGTTTAACAGATGTGAAAATTTTACTGTATGAAGATTTAGATTTAGATTAGAGCTTTATGTTCTCTTTGCACCATTTTACTTTTGTGAAAGATGAATATTAGACATACCTTTGGTTATGGGAAAAAATCTAAAGATTTTTTAAGTCTATGAAAGATGGCAAAAAGTAACATTATAATTCAAAGTTTATTATGAGCAATAATTGCAGAACAACAACTACATATGGCATCAGTATTAAAATTGCACACTCACTGAGAGCCAAATTATAAGAATATTTTGTTTACAAATGAAAAACTACATAACAGTAAAAAAGCATCAATCCAAATAAACAATTAAATATACTATGCCAAGCTTTACATCTTAGCTCCAGCACTCCAGAGAGTTCAATAGCTAAATAGTACCCAGCCTGCCAATGTGGCTTAAACATGTCAGTTGTTCAGTACTGCCACCATTTAGGTTTATCCCAATTTTGATTTGGAATATCCTGAACGAACGGCTTTGGAGGTCTCCTAACCCTTTTTCCCTACCATCAACTTCTCTGAAGGAATTTTGGCTCGAGAGTATTTTAAGTGCCTTCATGCATGAAAGACACTATACACTTACAAACATCTGCCCCTTCTCTAAGATTTGAACTTGGGTCATAAGATATAGGTCATCTTTTCTATCACCATTCCAATGGACACAGCATAATACAAATCTTGGTTTTCAACACTGCAACAGGCAGCCATAGGAATCGTTTACTATTCTATTTTTACCACTCATTCCACATCTTCTTGCATATTTAGAAAATCAACCCCTAAGTTTTTATTTTGTTTGATTAAAGTTGGCTTTTAAATAAAAAATAAACTCATAATTAAAAAATTTATTTTAGCATGCTATTAAACTAAATGTATGCTTAAGGTTTATAACATTTACTAAATACATATTATTTATAGAGTTATTATTACATTATGTACATAAATTATTACTACATTTAACATTTCTAATGATTTTGCATTACTCAGATGATTTGTATTTAACTTCTTTAGAACTTCTAGATCAATTATAACCCCACTTTAACTGTTTTTGCTCTGTGCCTACCACTGTAGACTGATTTCATCAATCTGTGATTAAAAAAGTCTCCCCATACCATGAAATTTACCTCCTAAGAGATCAATAAAATTTTGAACTGACTTAAATTAGCTAATCAAAATGGAATTTAAACTAAAAAACTGAATGAGTTTTATCCAGATCTCCGAATTACAGTACAAAGTCCAAAATTTATTTGTCTAACAACCAGAATGATCTATCTCAATCTCCTATAATTTTTCTCACACAGTGAACAAACAAACAACATGATGCTCAAACAACAGCAAACGTGAAATGAATCAATTTTTGTTCCAATTAGCAGAACTCTCCCCCCCAAATACATCATAATTTATGATAATAGTGAATCATCCCACATGTTGTTTCTTTCAGCTTTAAACATCTCCATACAGTGATTCACATTTTCAACTCTTGAACGGCTGGGAGGAGGTGTGCATTTTTTCTAATTTACCTAACTCTGTACAATGGTTGGATGCTGTAAAAACATGAAATGCTTGAAATTACTGAAAAATGAGTACAGCCTTCTCAGTGCTTATATTCCTTCAGTATGTGAGTTATGTCTGAATAAAGGAGATCATCTGTAAGGCCACAATTGTGTATTTACTGGAAGAAAAACACACTAAATATTCAGCTTCATCATTTACATCAGCTTCCGATAATATTTTACATATATTACACACAAATAACATATCTTTGTCATAGCTTATATCAATAATCATCAAGAATGTCATCATTTCTAGTTCTTCAGAGTATGCCTGCCACTTCACTAATTTCGAAACTAGAACTACAATACACATATAATATAGCTAAGTAAGGAAATTGCATATTTCTTATATCTTTTTTTCCCCTCTTATTATCTTAGAAGTACTTTTTGTTTAGATAATATATTTTTCCTGAAATTCAGCTCAAATTTTAGAAATCTTACATTTGGCTACTGGTAATTTCAATGTTTAAGTTGCTGGTAATTAACTTTTGCTTTCAACCATTTAGGCTTCTGAGAAGTTTTAAGATTCTGTAATAAATAAGCATAATGTACTGTAATAAAGCAGGGGAAAACTGTATTTGTTATAAATAGAAGTTAATTAATATATTTGCTTCCTAAACATGATGGACTGTAATAAAACAGGGGAAGACTGTATTTGTTATAAACAGAAGTTAATTATTATATTTGCTGTGTTATAACTAAGAACAATTTTGTTTCCTCAGTTTTCAGTTTCAGTAACACAGACTTTGTATAAAAACTATGCTTCTCCTTCTTAACAAAAATTGCAAATTTAATCTGTTCTTTGTAATATTTAAAACTTCTCTGTAGAATGCTTATCTAATTTCAAAAGAAATTAAGCAACAAATCATGAATTTTCACCGCCAATGAAAAAATTCCTTAACAATATTCATATATACATAAAAATGCAAAGTTAATTTTAGTACTCTTACCAATTTTGACTTTCAGTATACTACACACTACTATTATGTTATTCAGACTAGTCTATACAGGATATCAGTATGCAGAATTCCTTAGTACACTAATATTCTATATAGACTATTCTATGATAAAATTAAATTTTTAATCTTAGCACACTAAGAAACTCTGAAATTTGCAATTTTGTATTTCAAACTTACACCATTTGGGGCTTAAAAATGATAGCATAAATGATAGCTTAAAAAGCATATTTTTTGCAATAAATTTGGCAATAAAATTTCATGCTTGCAGAACTCACTTCAAAACTACATCATACCTGCCAACTTCCTGAGAGTAAAAACTGGAAGATTTTAGGGAAAACCTTCACAAAAATGCATCAAGTGAAACATACAGTACTAAGTCAGTAATCCGGACTCGTTGGGACCTCAGCGATTCTGGATTACAGATCATGAATTTAAATCTGGTAAGATGGCATGCAGAAATTATACAATTAAAAATATGAAACAGTAATTTATAAAATAAAGAGCATTTATGATCTAAAGGGTATCAAATTTTACAAAAAAAAAAAGCTTAATATTTATTTGTTTACTTTATTAAACATTTCTTTCAACGTAAGTTGTTTAAGCTTCGTCGTTTTGTTTAAGTTGCTTCGTTTTTTGTGCTAATACTTTCTCTTTAATTCTACAAACAGACATAATTTCTTGTTCAGTTACAAAGTTTCACTGTTCAAGTCCTGTAATTGCCGTGTTGAGAATACCGACTAACTTGTCAATCAAAATTTTTTCATTTTCAATAACCTCTCTGTCACTTTCTTCACTATCGGAAGCGGTATTTTCTGGATATAGAATCATACTACAGATTTCGCCATCCGTTAATTGATTGATGATTGGGGCATTGTCGTTGTTATAAAATACGTTAAACAGTGATAAATTAGATATGGATTAAGTGATTAAAGAATATGAGTCAAAATGACTCATATTCACGTAAACCGTAATAACCCAGGTTCATCCTGGTCACGGCACCAAATGTTATAAAATACGTTAAACGGTGATAAATTAGATTTGGATTAAGTGATTAAAGAATATGAGTCAAAATGAATATGACCACAATAACCCATAAATACTTGAGAGAGCTGTAATGATAAAATGTGTGATCTAGAAAAAATGCAAATAAAATAACTTACCCGAAAGACAACAGATACTACCGAATCAAATTGAATTTATTACTTATCTTGGTTACTGAAATAATTATAAAAAAATAAATTCATATGCCAGACACGTTACATCTTAAAATCAGAAGAATAGCACGAATGATGCATCATTTATGACTTGAAGCACTAGAACGAAATATGACCATCTTTTTACATCAACGCGAACGAAATCTCTTCACAAAGAAATGTTCATGATTTAGATTAAGATGTTCAGAGTCCTTGAAATTGCACGATATTAAACCAATTACTGCTCTGGTTGTGAAAATCCGATCTTAAAAACACATGCGCGTATGTGGTCTCCCGACACGAATAAGTGCAACGAAACAAAATAATTAAATAAACTATCAAAATAGTTCTCCAGAATGATGTCTAGTTAATGAAAGCAGCAAATATATTGAATCTTCTTCATGACATTTCATTCGAGACAAAATGGATCTTCAGGTATTTGCGTAAAGCATGGAACTAAAAAAAAATGGCGAAAGACAGACCAACTACGGGCGTCCTACCTCTACGAAAACCAGCAGTAGAAGAGGGAGAAAACCGGTCTTCACCTTCAAATTCGCCTTGTCATCAAGCTTCGGTTGCAGTTAGAATCTCACGCTACATAATGTGGAGGCTTGCCTGCACAGTCATCGCAATGAAAAACTTCTGTTATATCACCTTCATTTATTACCACTTCTCCACATTTCTTTATATAATCCAATAACTGGAAAATTTCACCTTTAGTTTGCGATGTCCGAAAACCTTCAAATTCGCGGCTATCATCTTCATCGTCCTCACCATGAAATATGGTAGCTGGCCATAAATTATGCCAAGCATTTTTTAATGTATCTGGAGACACATCCTCCCAAGATCTCGTGATGCTCCACACAGCAGATTTTATGCTAAAATATTTCCAAAATTCTTGATTAGTCTTGCCATTGTTCAAGAAATTTAATATAGGTTTTAAAAATGCTACTTTATATTTGCATTTCAGCGTGTGCACTATTCCTATATCCATACGCTGAATGATAGACGTACGTTTGGAGGGAAGAATAATATGGATACATTACCTTTCACTAAAACTTTAAATGAAGTATATGCCGAACAGCTGTCAACAGTCAGGACTATTTTTAAGTCATCAGGTAAACCAACCGAATTCAAATATCGCCGAGCCTCGGGTATAAAATGATTTTCAAACCAATCATTCATTAACACTTGTGTCATCCATGCTCTTTTATTTGCACGATATATAATGGGGAAAATCATTACTCCTTTAAATGCTCGAGGTCAAGCATGTTTCCGATTACGAAAAGTTCGCACTTGTGCGTTCCTGCAGCATTTGTGCATGCTAAAATTGTTAGTCTCGCTTTAAAATCTTTGACACCAGTTGGAGCCTTTTCTGTAGAGGTTGCCAAGGTATTTCAAGGTACATATTCCCAGAAAAGACCAGTTTCATCAGCGTTATAAATTTGTTCTGGAGATAATTCTTCACTAGTAATGAGTTCAATGAATTCATCTGCAAAGTCTTCAGCAGCTTCAGTATCAGCTGAAGCTTTTTCACCTGAAATGTTTAATTGCCTTATACCATGGCTATTTTTAAATTTGGTTAACCAACTTGTCGAATATGTGCACTCAGTGTCAGTTCAATTCTTCATGAAATATTTTGGCTTGAGCCATTAAGCATTGGACCCATCAATGGCACACCCTCGCTGCGACGCTGTCTGACCCATTCAATCATCACTTTGTCATAATCATCACTTTTAGCATAACGAACCCTATTTCTGTTATTCATTGCCAGTGGGATGTCGGAATCCACAAAAAATTCAAAAAGTTCTTTTTTGTTTTTGCTTATGTCATATACAGTTGACTTTCCAATGCCATACTCCTCGCATAATTTTGAGACTTTGACCTTTATCCATTTTTTTGCAGCAATTCCACTTTTTGTTTGATGGACATCGAGACATTTTTTCGCTTTGCAGATCCTTTGGCAGCTCCAGAATTGGAAACTCTTTTTGACATAATCAAAAGTTCAAGCTTAATTTTTATAAAATTGCTCTAACAGTCTGCAAAAAATAATAAGCTGGATCCAATTAGAAGATTAAGGAACAGCACAATCTGCAACATTAACTGAAATGCCTTAGAATCAGTAAACATAATTTTAGCCTAGTTTATCTCTTTGAAATCCAGACCCTTTGCTATTCTGTATTCTCAAAATACTGAACCTCTCGAAATACTTTTCCAGTTTCACAGCAATTTCCTACCCTCCCCGTCCATTAATGCAGAAAATAGGTGTGAAGATTTCGAATGACATCCTTTGTACTTTCTAACAAAGATTCCATTAGGCTTTGACCCCGTTCTTTATAAAACTATTCTGAAGGTCAGACCAACGAGCCTTTCTGGCTTTGTTATGAACATGACTGAGATTTTGTTTATTTCCGTTATTTTTATAGGACCTTTATTGCTGTTGAAAGCTTTCCTGCACTTTTATTGCTGTTGAAAGCTTAAAAGCACACTGCACCACAAAAGAATCAACAATGAAATGTCACGAGCAACCAAACGATAAGAAACCTCTTAGGACAAGCTGTCTGCAGTAAATTGATACAATGCATTTGGAGAAACTGCACCTGCTACTGCATACCTTAGGTGGAGGGAAGAAAACAAGATTGCAATCTCGGCCGTTTTCGAAAATCTCCACGTTTTATTATGGAAGGGAAAAAATCAAATGCGCATGCATAAAGCATACAAAAAACAAAGTTTGTGGTTTTGAGGTCCAAATTATAGATCATTCCGGATTATGGATGTCCAGATTACGGACTTTGTACTGTACATAGAAAGCTGGCACACATATATTAAAACAATTACACAGGGAGTCAAATTACATACTTAGTCAAATTTTAAAATGTGACCTTTTTCTGTTATTCCATTTATTATATTGTTTAAATTTCAGAATTATGATATCAACGAAATGAAACCCAAAGGCATTAGAAAACATGACAGAGATAAGTAAATGAAACGTTTTTCTAAAATATTATTTTCTTAAAAACACAATTTTAATATGTAATCATTATTTTAACGCTGATATAATAATGTTCGTATATTTATTTTTAAAAAATTCATAAACTGTGAAATAAAAAATTCATAGGCAAATTAATTTACCAGTGTTAAGATAAATTTATCAATTATGCTTTCCTTTCATAACAAACAACATTAGATCCCATATAAATTAACATACTGAACAAATTTATTTCTGAAAAATTTTATTTTAGACAGATACCTTGCTTTCAATGATGCAATTTTTGTACCAGCTAAAGTATCTTCTTTTACACGTATTGGTCCATAAATCGGTTGGTCCCAAATTGGTGGGTTATTTTTTCGGTCAACTACTTCAAAAAGAACATTCACCGATGCTTTTAGAGATGGCACACCTTGGTCAGCAGCTTCAGCTCTCAGATAATATTTTTCCCGCTGTAAAACAAATAAAATTTAATCAAAAGGAAGTAATGAAACTACTATTTTGTAAAAATATATTGTAATATATTAATATATATATAACAATAACATTGCATTTTCAGAGATATTATTGGGAATATTAAACTACTAATGCAAATAACTATTGAAAGGGGGAAAAACAATAATATAAGAGCTGTTCCAAAATCCTCAAACAGGCTTTTTCTTTTACATCTGTCGGTATATTAACCCCCTGATGAACATGTCCTGGGAGATATAAAATTGATTAGCTTCTATTTTTTGAACTTTGCAAGTCAATGAGGTATTGATTGATTTTAAAATGATTTAATTAAAGTTTCACAATGAATGATGTTGTTTATTCCCGTTTTTGTTTTAAAAGTTTTTCTTTTTGTTTCAAAATTCCATCTTTTGTTCCAAATTTTAGCCTTTGATTGATTACTTTATCACCAAAGTTTTTTAGTTTGACTAATGAAGCCAAAATTGCAAACCTGTACATCACTACTGTAACAAAATTTCCTAGTTTCGATTGTAGTCTAATGAAAGTGCTCGATGTTTTAATTACTTATTGTGAGCTGTAATTATGTCTTTTCATCTAAGTTTTCTAATTTCACTAATGTTTTAAATTCTCTGGATTATTTGCTATATGTTTCAAAGTAAAATTCTGATTTATATTTTTCACTGAAGTATTTTATTATTTCACTTTCATTTTCAATTCTTTAACTAAAATAGAATTCTCTTTATTTAAGGTACAAGATTCTAATTAGAATTTACTTTGTTTTTTTTTCTGTGCTTTGGGAAAGGGCCAGAATTTTCAGATAAGCTGTTATAATTAAAATGCATTTAAATGGTTCATTGACTAATTCTGGATACAGAAAAGCAAGGATTTTTGTAGAAGAGAGATTTCAAATAGCTTCAATATTCTTTTCTTATGAGTGTAAATCAGTTCCTCACTATGCTGCACCCTAGACAATGTTCTTGGTGATAAGACATCAGGATGACCACTGGATTCAGTTATTCTCAACAAACAGCCAAATCAAGCATCAACCACTAGATACAAAAAATGAATCAAAAAAAAAACTTTTGCAGCAAGAATAACTAAAATAAGAGTTTAACTCTTAAGAGAAAAAATATTAATAACAAGAATACCAAACAGTCAGGTCCCCCCCCCTCCAAACATCTTCTTAAACATTATACGGCTTTGAATTAGTAATTTCATAAAGCTTTAAAAAAAGGAGGAGAATTTCATCTCAACTTAAAGAGTTTATGGTAGATACTTCTACTGAATTCTTTCAACAGCTAAAATGTAAAGAAAATCTCAAACTGGAAGCCCTATCACAAAGGAAAACTTATTCAAAGCAATAAAACAAGTAATGATTAACTTAAAACACACCAACAGAATCAAACCTGACCAATTACAAACTTCCATAATGTTCAAAATAATTTTTCCATCTATAATCTATGCTTTAACTTCAGTAAACTTGCTCATTATAGGAGGATTGTCCATAATATGGTGCCTGCTTTTTCCTTCAATTCTAGCAAGTTTCAAGGAGAATTCATCAATCATTAGGTGTAGTACACATTAACACACACAAAATGACTGATTTTAGCAACAAATTAACAGAAGTATCCCACATTTGATCATTCAGCATTTCCTCTTATGCGAAAAAGACTATTCATATCGTAGGCTTATACTGACTGAAACTGTATGAAATCTTTGGAAACTTCTTTCTTTGCATTATGTGAATAGAAACTGTTCAAATCATGATATATTATGAACCGACCAACCGTCAGGTGCAAAAGTACTGACTGATAAATAAATGAAATCTTGAAAGTTTCCAGTGATGGATATAAAACCTGTGAAGTGAATTTTGTTACACACATCTTAAAAACATAAAAATGTGTCCTTTTGTATCACTGAATTAGGTATTTCATATGCAGAAACATTATTTAAAATGTAGGAACTTCACAAAACCAGAAACTTTAAACAAGAAAAATTAATAAGAACTTCAGGAAAATATCTATATACTCTTTCTCATTTTATTTTTAATTTAAAAGAAATAAAACTTCTTAAAAGGTTAAAAAAAAAGTGCTTCCCCCAGGATATTTAGGATTTAACACACAAATAAACTGAATTATATAAGTGGATTATAAAGTTTCCAATTCGAAAATCTGATTCTTTTAAATACATGATTTCAATGCAATAAACCACAAATCATCATCAAGTAGATATCACTCGGCCCTTAAAAAGAATCACAATTCAAAACTACATATAGGTAAATTGAAAACTACTCAAGCTGAATAATGCCTGTTAAAAACATATCATAAATTTTGTAATTAATTCATTACAAAACTTACATCTAGAGCTTTCCTTAATGTTATCCAACCAGATTCAGGATTAATTGAAAAATAGCCTTCATCTTCAATGGATCTTGCATGTAAACTGTAAACAATGGCACCATTATTGTCTGCGTCTTCATCTGAAGCAGCTACTCGTAAAACAATGCTTCCAACAGGAATATCTTGTTTGATGTTTTCATGATATTCAGAACGGTGAAAGAGAGGTGTATTATCATTCACATCAGTGATTTCTACTTTGAAGGAGCATACACCTTCTAAAGGAGGATTACCTCTGTCTGTTGCTTTGAGAGTAACACTCACAAAACGACCATCTTCACCTTCTCTATCAAAAACCTAATGAAAGGATTAAGTAACTTGATAATATGTAATAAATTAATGCAAGAAACAAAATTTTACTTTTCAGAAATTTTGAAAAGATTTTTTAAAATTATCATAAAGAATTTTGAATTCATAAAGACTTATCATTAGAAATAACACAGATAGCAGATGTTGGAATGAAAGCATGTAGAAAATTGTTTCAAATACATAATAGATTAGTACAGCCAATACAGCTTAGAAAAATAAGTTAATTTTAAAAATTAACAGGAGAGAATTTTGTCTGAAAGATAAGCAAAATTAATTCATTACCTTGTTTGTTAGGACTTCTCCTGTAATTTCATCCACAGTAAATTTTGCTCCCCTTTGATTTGGCTGTTGAACGACAGAATATCTTACTTGCCCATTGTATCCTTTATCTAAATCTACAGCATTAACCTAAAAAGGATTACAAAATACTCCATATTTAAACATTATTAACTCCACACTAACAGTTCACATAATAAACTATTTGATAATTTAAAAAAAAATTATCAGCACTCTAATTCATTTTGACAATTATAAGAAATATGTTAATTTTGCATAGGAGTCAAATCTTGTAAAATAATTCTCTTACAAAAGGAAAAGTTATGAAGTAATTTACAGAAACCTGATTCAGAATGTAGGAGTAATTTTTTCTAAGTACACCAAATTCTTGATTACACCTGCCAAATGATGCATAGAAAACTCATATAATGAAAAAATATGTTCTTTAAATTTTAACTAATGTACAGATGTCAAAAAAGCAATTCGTCAAGATAAAAAAATAAATGGTGGATAGTAAACAGTTTAAATAAAACAGTAAAAAAAAATTGTTCAGATTTTTCGCTTCTAGGAAAAGTCAAGTGAGGAACAATAACCATATTGTTTATTGCTTAAAACTATAATTTATTCAGTGATCGAAATATTATCATAATGATAGAACCAGCTGGGATTATGCCAGAGTTCAGTCCTTTTTTCAGAACACATTTTCTTTTAAACACGTCAGATATCACAATAAAACTGAGAATTGATTATAACACTAATGAACAACACACTCAAAATAAAAAATATTTTAATGTGGGAAAACAAAGCATGTTCTTTAACTCCAAACTCTTTGCTTCTTGGACTTGGGGGGATATCAGCTCTGCTACAGTAAGGAGAGTTGCTTTTGTCTCTGAATCATAACTAGGCTAGAAATTTTATTGCATGGGGTAAAAAAAAAAAAATAAAAAAAAAAAAAAAAAAGCTAAATTCATGCTAGTCGCAGGATATGTTATGAAAATTTGCTAAAATTTCATGATACATAACTTACCCTAAATGATTTCCAAAATTTTCATGGGCTAAAATTTAATTCTAAGATTCTTATAAAAATTCTGCAGCCACAAAATTACAGAAACACTTTTAGCACTTTCAAAAAAAGTACATCATAATTAAAGTATTAATATAATAAACAAATTACTAATAACAATTACACATTTCTTAAACTGAAATGTGGATGCTTTGGTTTCAAATATAATTAATTCCATAAGCATGTCCATAATTCAAAGCAAATTTAAATCTGCCTATAAAAATAATAGAAGTCAGATGACACATTGCAACTAAAAAATTTTCATAGAAAAATGATAAATAAAATGCTAAGTAAAAATACATAGAGCAAATTAACCTGTGGGGGGGATGACTTAGTGAAGGAATTACTGTTATCTGTTTGCTCACCAGAATATTTTTCTTTTGGGGAAAACTTTAATTACGATGTTTTCAATTATAGTTGCTTTCCCCCCTTTCAGGATTATGTAGAAATGTGACATTATTAACAATATTGTTAAACAGATACATTCCTTACAATGTTATATTCTTATACAGGTGGTGCTTTCCTACAAAATTTTGCACTGCTTCATACATTTTATGCATTTCACTAAGCTCTCTTCTCTTTCTCCTTAAAAAAGGTCTCTTCTACAATCTATTCCTGTTGCTCATGATGCATATCTATCCAAATCACAGGTGGTCAGTTCATGGCCACATTTCCCACCAGCTCTTAAATGTTACCCTCATTCCCCTCCAGTCCCATAATCTCACCAAGGGCATAGTTTCATAAGCAACTAGTGACTTCTATTCATAAGCTGATCATTCAATGACATGTAAAACCAAAATTTTCTTAAAACAAAATTTAAGATTTTATTCACGACCCCATTTCAAACTTTATTACTGATTTCAAGGCTGCTCACAATGTGGAAATGATTTTTTAAAAATATCAGACAGCAAGGCATGTTCCTTTGCTTACTTCAAAGTATATTATTGAAATACTGCTAACTAAAACTTTAGAAAGTTTGAAATGATTTGAACCCACCAAATCAAAATTAACAGACAAACTATTTTAAAATATCCAAATTTAGCAATGCACAAAAAAGAAACAGCTCCTCTCTGTTACAATAAAAGAGATAAAAGGCAATTTAAACATTCACCATAAGTACGTTCTTAAAATACAGACTGACAACAAATTGCCAAATTGGTACGATTTTTAGCTTATTTACCCCCCCCCCAAAAAAACCATTAAATTCATTAAATATCAATTTTATGTATAAAAAATTGTCCAATATATACAGTTTTTTTTTTTTAGAGAATTATGGAAAATTTTTAAAAGTTGGCAGATAAGCAATAATTAAAAGTAAGATATTTTAAACAGAGAAAGAAGTAAAATACCTTTATAACAAAAGTACCACTTCGTGCACCTTCTTGAACTTTAGGCTGATAATTTTCACAATCTTGAAATACAGGTTTGTTGTCATTAACATCTGTTATAAAGACAACTACTAAAGCAGTACTGGTGTGCGTGATATGAGCACCATCTTTACAACATGCCCCATCATCCTTTGCAGTAATATTCAGCTCATACTTATCTTTATCCAAAACTATTGGCCCATCAATCAAGCGTATAACACCTGAAAACAGAAACATACTCTAAAAAATATATACTAGTTGTTTTAAAATGTGTATTATTACGAAAAAATTTTAAGGGTAATATATGTATGTGAAACAAAGACTTGAAAAAGGAAAAAGCAAACTTTTACAAATGCAGGGAGCAAGAAAACTGAAAAACATTTCAGGACATTCAACTCAAATTTCTGCTTTTCAGCAATATGTTATCCATCCACAGGAAAATGTTATATATTATTATTGAACATTTAACTATTAATTAATTTACTTAAAAAAATTGAGCGCATTACAACTTCTTTAAAAATTAAATGTGACTAATTTTTAAAATTAAATGTTTTATAAATTAATCTCACTACTTGTTATCGCGAGCATATTTACAGAATTTATGAAAAATTGAAAAAAGAGTAAACAAACAAACAATCATCAAACCAGAGCTACAAGAACATCAGCAAAAATTTGCACAATTCTAACATTAAAAATTATAAAATTATTCCAAATTTTATGTCTGGAAGCTGAAATATGAGATTTTTTCTATAACAGCTACATTCATTCATAAAAGCAGAACACATTAATACCACACAACTTAAGAGTAAAAAATGGATATAAGTGCTATAAAATTGTTAGAACAAAAATTTTCAAGTTAATTATATATTTCTATGTAAACTATAAGCGAATTTCTTATTACTGAAATTTGGGAGTTGGGCTCTGAATGATTTACAAATAATTTGATCACGAAAATAATATTACATGTTAAATAACTGAAAAAATACTTTTTATTTGATTTGATAATGATATACATTAATGAGATTTCTGAATACTGATATCCAATTTGGAAATTTCTGACAGTTCTCAGAAGTTTCATTGTTAAAGACTGATCTAAATGAACATGTTGTCTTTGTAACATCCATCTAACATTACTGTTATCTCCTCTGCAGATAACAGCAACTCCAGTTCCCTTTACAGTACTGCTGGGCAAAATTTATGATTTTTATTTTAAAACCACCAGAAAATCCAATTAGTTTTTGTGTGAATACTTTTGACTATACAGCAGAAATAAAGAACTGTATTTTATATTAAAAGTAACAGTGCAACTGATGAGGGAAAAAAAAAATCTTGTGACTGCTTGAGAACAATAGAGCAGCTGAAAATTCACCATGCTACTATGAAAGGCCAAAATGCAAAAGTTAGAAGAATTCATAAAGAGAATCTATTGACACCAAAAATGCACTTTCATTCTGCAATTTACTCGACCTTATTTTTCAAATGCAAACTGAACGTGAATTGAAAATTACGATCAGCTCCTCATCAAGTTTATGATCAATTATTTTCATTTTCAATGATATATACAACTAATGAAATTTGGCATACACGCAAGTTTTCAATTTTGACTGAATTAACATCTAAATCTTCTCTCTGATCTCATATTCAGACAGTCAGCAATTATAATAGATATGTATAATCAGTTTTAAAAAATTTACACCGTTATATGTGTTATGTAGAGATTCTGGTTTCAGGGTTGTTTCTAACTGTTGAGGATTACTTGATAGGAAATGTTGATAAAACAGGAGTTGAGTGGAAGGTGCCAATAAATATTGAACAATTAGAATAAAAGATCCTTCTGGTTCTGTTCATGTTGCAGAGACAAAGGAGGCATTTTCTCTTCTCTTAATGAGAAGTGAGCCATGGGGACCACTTAAGGAACAAACATGCGCTTACAAAAAGGCTTTTTACATAAGAGTGGCGGAAAGCCATTTATTGTAAGAGGTAAGTGGATGTGGCAAAAGCTTTATTTGGAGCACTAGGACCATTTACTGTTTATTTGTTCCTTGAACTATGATGCAAACAGAAAAGTAGACAAATCTATCCCATAGCAGACATTCTGTCAGGGCATGATGTTATCTCAGAGAAACAGCACACACTGAACAAGAACATCCCTACTCATCAGTTTGGAATGCATAGACAATATGTGTGGCACTTAGTTTTAATTGCTGTGTGGTTATAAATGGTTCGGAAAAGTCTGTGGCAGAATATGATTGACCAATTAAGTTCAAACAAGGTGTAGTTGCATCAGAAGATGACATTTAATTAATAATTAGAACTAGAGTTTAAAGAGGAAAGTTTTGTCAAATAAAGGGGCTGTTTGAAGGTTAGCTTTGGACTGAGTATGAGTCAAATGAACAAGTTTAGCTAAAAGAAGAAGAAAATGCATATGGTAACTATAAATAGGTGTGTAGTTTTTTTAGATAAGAAAGAACATTTTAGTGAAGATGACTATAGTTTAACTTTGACAAACGCAACCTTGGCTGGCATTCTGCTAAAACACTTAGAATCATCCAAAAGGTGTGTTAATTATACGCCGCACAATGAGGGAGGTAACATGAGAGTTCACTCTTCACCAGAAAAAAGAAATTTACTGTTGAAAGGTGAGACGTTCTGAGGCATCAAGTAATTCTGTAGTCAGTTGTCTTTCATGCATTTGCTTCATATTCGCAAAAATGAATGTGAAGATTCTTCGCCATGATTTGCAACTGTAGAAACCAAAAGTGCTGAAATTCTGTTTTCATTATTTCTGTTCATTTAACATGGTCATTTACATGTTCATTTTACATGAATAGTGCATATTTCATTGTTTACGTTAAAAAATAAGATCCCAAAAAATAATGGAACTACACTTTTTAGCAAAAATATTCTTTGTGCAGAAAAAAAAAAAAAGTCAACATCTTTCCACTCCATCTGATCATAATTGATTTAAGCTAACATTTCCCAATATTGCAATAATGCACAAATACTTTTTGTTTTTTCCCCCTAATTTCTCCCCCTCCAAATCCAAATATGTGTAAATACTGCATTAGATTTTAGTGCAAAAATGAAAAAGAAATACCATAATTTTTTAAATTAATTAAATAACTATAACAATATATTATAATT